>RCUC01101144.1:0-19279 GCA_003697995.1 Taxidea taxus jeffersonii | reverse complement strand
GGACATCCCTGCCGTGTTCCTGACCTTAACGGAAAAGCTCTCAGTTTTTCTCCATTGAGAATGATACTTGCCGTGGGTTTTTCATAGATGGCTTTGATAATATTGAGGTATGTGCCTTCTATCCCTACACTTTGAAGAGTTTTGATTAGGAAGGGATGTTGCACTTTATCAAATGCTTTTTCAGCATCTATTGAGAGTATCATATGGTTCTTGTTTTTTCTTTTGTTAATGTACTGTATCACATTGATTGATTTGCGGATGTTGAACCAACCCTGCTGCCCTGGAATAAATCCCACTTGGTCGTGGTGAATAATCCTTTTAATGTACTGTTGGATCCTATTGGCTAGTATTTTGGTGAGAATTTTCGCATCTGTGTTCATCAAGGATATTGGTCTGTAATTCTCTTTTTTGATGGGATCCTTGTCTGGTTTGGGGATCAAGGTGATGCTGGCCTCATAAAATGAGTTTGGAAGTTTTCCTTCCATTTCTATTTTTTGGAACAGTTTCAGGAGAATAGGAATTAATTCTTCTTTAAATGTTTGGTAGAATTCCCCTGGGAAGCCATCTGGCCCTGGGCTTTTGTTTGTTGGGAGATTTTTGATGACTGTTTCAATCTCCTTACTGGTTATGGGCCTATTCAGGTTTTCTATTTCTTCCTGGTTCAGTTTTGGCAGTTTATATGTCTCTAGGAAAGCATCCATTTCTTCCAGATTGTCGAATTTGTTGGCATAGAGTTGTTCATAATATGTTCTTATGATTGTTTGTATTTCTTTGGTGTTGGTTGTGATCTCTCCTCTTTCATTCATGATTTTATTTATTTGGGTCCTTTCTCTTTTCTTTTGGATAAGTCTGGCCAGGGGTTTATCAATCTTATTAATTCTTTCAAAGAACCAGCTCCTAGTTTCATTGATTTGTTCTATTGTTTTTTTGGTTTCTATTTCATTGATTTCTGCTTTGATCTTTATTATTTCTCTTCTCCTGCTGGGTTTAGGCTTTCTTTGTTGTTCTCTCTCGAGTTCCTTGAGGTGTAGGGTTAGGTTGTGTATTTGAGACCTTTCCTGTTTCTTGAGATAGGCTTGTATCGCTATATATTTTCCTCTCAGGACTGCCTTTGCTGTGTCCCACAGATTTTGGACCGTTGTGTTTTCATTATCATTTGTTTCCATGGTTTTTTTCAATTCTTCTTTAATTTCCTGGTTGACCCATTCATTGGGACTTCATCAAGATCAAAAGCTTTTGCACAGCAAAGGAAACAGTCAACAAAACCAAAAGACAACTGACAGAGTGGGAAAAGATATTTGCAAATGACATATCAGATAAAGGGCTAGTATCTAAAATCTACAAAGAGCTTAGCAAACTCAACACCCAAAGAACAAATAATCCAATCAAGAAATGGGCAGAGGACATGAACAGACATTTCTGCAAAGAAGACATCCAGATGGCCAACAGACACATGAAAAAGTGCTCCACATCACTGGGCATCAGGGAAATACAAATCAAAACCACAATGAGATACCACCTCACACCAGTCAGAATGGCTAAAATGAACAAGTCACGAAATGACAGATGCTGGCGAGGATGCGGAGAAAGGGGAACCCTGCTACACTGTTGGTGGGAATGCAAGCTGGTGCAACCACTCTGGAAAACAGTATGGATGTTCCTCAAAAAATTGAAAATAGAGCTACCTTATGACTCAGCAATTGCACTACTGGGTATCTATCCTAAAGATACAAACGTAGTGATCCAAAGGGGCACGTGTACCCGAATGTTTATAGCAGCAATGTCCACAATAGCCAAGTTATGGAAAGAACCTAGATGTCCATCAACAGATGAATGGATAAAGAAGATGTGGTATATATATACGATGGAATACTATGCAGCCATCAAAAGAAATGAAATCTTACCATTTGCGATGACATGGATGGAACTAGAGCGTATTATGCTTAGCGAAATAAGTCAACTGGAGAAAGACAACTACCACATGATCTCCCTGATATGAGGAAATGGAGATGCAACGGGGGTGGGAGTTAAGGTGGTAGGAAAAGTAAAAATGAAAGAAGATGGGATCGGGAGGGAGAAAAACCAAAAGAGACTCTTAATGTCATAAAACAAACTGAGGGGGGTGGGGGGAAGAGGGGTTGGATGAGGGTGGTGGGGTTACATCATATGTTTAAATAAAGCTTAAATAAAGTAAAAAAAAAAATCCTGACAACAAGCTCAGAATATGTCCTTGCTACAGGCTGGAACTTAGGTTGGTCATATCAGAGAAGCTTAAAAGCACCACTCAAAAAAAGTCCTTACAAATTCCTGTGGAAGAACGATGCTGCTGCCACAGCTGTTTCCTCACTAGCATGGTTTCATTAGCACACTTTGATCCTGTCCAAACTCATCAATATCTTAAAGGATTTTGAGGTAGTTAATGGGATCTTTGTGCTAATAAATGCTGAGTGTCCAGAATAAGAGAGGAGAAAGCCCTACTTCGCCTGGTCCTGCTCAGATGCCAGATGGAATGGTATAGTCAGTTACGGGGGCACCAATTAAGTAGGTAATTGACAATCTGGAGGGGGAGGGATCAGGTTGAAAAGGGGTTGGAAATCATGCCACCCGAAGGACTGAGAATGTTGGACCCCTTTTTTATAAAAGAGACACCATGGGAGCTACCAAGGGCATTCTTCAAGTTTTGGAAAGGTTGTTATGTGGCTACAGAAGAATAATTAAAAGTGAGTGGAAGATATGCAGAACTACCAAAGTCATTCAAATGCTCAAATTCCCATCACTGAGTTGTTGGAGCTGAGGCTTGAGTGTCATGTGTCAGTGCTTTAGAACAGAACAGTATGTGTTGTGTAGAAGTCTGTATTAGATACCTTCTGGGTTCCTTCAAACATGAGAGCCATTCTTTTTCTCTGAATTAGGTTTAAACAGAGAGACATACATAGTGGATATGATCTAGAGTTACAAATTTTTGTTGAAAAGTCTTGGTAAAAGACTCTTGGATAAACTAAGACAAGACTCTCTAATTTGTATTTGTAAGATTTAGGATCTAGTCCTCCAGCTTGGGAAGTGAGGTTGTCATTTCTGGGTCAATGGGACACATATCCTCCTCATCTATCAGGCAGCCTTTTTCTATTAGATTTCAGAGGGTTCACAAAAGGCACAATTTGGGAAGTATCATCAGTATAAAATCTGGAGGTGATAGCTCTGCTGCTCATTATCTTTCTGACCTTGGGAAAATTCTGTAACACTGTTTATTGTGAAGATGACCATTTCTGCCATATCTACATGGACAAAAGAGGAGATGGGCAGATGCCCAGGGATGATTCCAAATTTCCAGCTTCAGCAGTGTCAGGACTACAGCCCAATTTCTGATAGAAATGTCACATATTCTGGAAGCTGCATAATTTCTTTGTAGACATGAGGAGCCTGTTGGAAAGATGAAAATTTGGGTAAGTAACTTACCCCAGAGCACAGGGGAAAGGGAAATCAAGGCTGGGGCCAGGAATCTTGGAGCCGTCAAAAGGTAATTATTGAGACCATGTGCATGGGTGATACCTGAGGGAAAAAAGTAGGCAGAGAAAGAGCAGATGCTCTAGACAGAGCTTGGAGAGGGATGAGAAGACAATGGCAAAGATTTATAGGGTTTTCAGGAAGCCCAGAGTAGCTGTAGAGGGAAAGGAAACCAGCAAGGCATGGATTCATGGAATAAGTGTACACTTAGCAGTGTTATATTTTAGGGGTTTCAAGGAGGATGAGGACTGAGAAATGGACAGGTGGCTAGCTGACTGTGGAGTCACCACCAGTAAGTGAACAGAGAGGGACTCTCTTTATTGTAACCTCGCTCAAATTAGCAAAGTTAAAAAAATGGGAACACAGTGACTCTTAAAATCAAAGGAAGGATTGACTCAGAAAGTGAAGGGATGGAGAAGAATCTTTCATGCCAATGGGCCTCAAAAGAAAACTGGGTTAGCAATTCTCATATCCAAAAAATTAGATTTTAACTTAAAGACTGCAGTCAGAAACACAGAAGGACACTCCATCATCCTTAAATGGTCTATCCACCAAGAAGATCTAATTCTAAATATTTATGCCCCCAATATGGGAGCAGTCAAATCAATAAGACAACTGTTAATCAAGATAAAGAGTCATATTGATATGAATACATTAATAAGGGGATCTTAACACACGACCCTCAGTAATAGACAGATCATCCAAGCAGAAATTAGAGCATTGAATGACACACTGGACCAGACGGGCCTCATAGATATACACAGAACATTCTACCCTAAAACAACAGAATACTAATTCTTCTTGAGCGAACATGGAACCTTCTCCAGAGTAGACCACACACTGGGTCACAAATCATGACTCAACAAATACCAGAAGACTGAGATTATTCCCTGCATATTCTCCGATCACAATGCTTGGAAACTGGAGCTCAAGCACAAACAAAAGTTTGGAAGGAATTCAAACACCTAGAAGCTAAAGACCACCTTGCTTAAGAATGCTTGGATCAACCAGGAAATCAAAGAACTTGAACACTTCATGGAAACCAATGAGAATGAAGACACATTGGTCTAATACCTATAGGATAGAGCAAAAACGGTCCTAAGAGGGAAATATATAGCTATCGAAGCCTCCTTCAAAAATATTGAAAAATCCAGATTACACCAGCTCTCTCTACACCTTAAAGAACTGGAGAATCAACAACAAATTAAGCCAACTCCACACACAAGAAGGGAAATAATCAAAATTAGAGCAGAGATCAATGAGATAGAAACTAGAGATACAATAGAACACATCAGTGAAACTAGAAGCTTTTTTTTTTTGAAAGAATCAATAAGATTGAAAACCATTGGCCAAACTAATCCAAAAGAAAAGAGAGAAGACCCAAATTAACAAAATTATTAATAAAACGGGAGAGATCACCAGGTGGGATTTATCCCTAGGGTGCAAGGGTGATTCAACATTTGCAAAGCGATCTGTGTGATAGGACAACTCAATAAGAGAAGAGAGAAGAACCACATGGTCCTCTCAATTGATGCAGAAAAAGCATTTGACAAGATACAACATCTGTTCCTAATCAAAGCACTTCAACGTATAGGGATAGAGGGAACATTCTTCAACTTCATAAAATCTATCTATGAAAAACCCACAGTGTTTATCATGCTCAGTGGGAAAAAGTGCACAGCCTTCCCTTTGAGATCAGGGACATGACAAGGATGCCCACTCACACCATTCTTGTGCAGCATAATACTAGAAGTCCTAGCAACAGCAATCTGACAACAAAGAGAAACAAAAGGTATTCAAATTGGCAATGAAGAAGTCAAACTCTCTCTCTTCACAGATGACATGATACTTTATATGAAAAACCCAAACACTCCACCCCCAAACTACTAGAACTTATACAGCAATTCAGTAATGAGGCAGGATACAAAATCAATGTAGAGAAATCCGTTGCCTTCTTATACACTAACAATGAAAATGCAGAAATGGAAATTGAAGAATCAGTTCCATTTAGTATAAAACCAAGAACCATAAGCTATTTGGGAATAAACCTAACCAATGTGATCACCAAGACAGCACAGTACTGGCACAAAAACAGACACATAGACCAGTGGAACAGAGTGGAGAGCCCAGATATGGATCCTCATCTATATGGTCAAATAGTCTTTGACAAAGATGAAACAGTATACAGTGGAACAAGACAGTCGCTTCAATAAATGGTGCTCGGGAAATGGCACAGCTATGTGTAGAAGAATGAAAGTCAATGATTCTCTTACACCATACACAAAGATAAACAGAAAATGGATAAAAAACCTCAACATGAAGTAGGAATCCATCAGAATCCTAGAGAGGAACATAAGCAGTAACCTCTTCGAAGTAAGAACATAAGTAAGGAAGGAGGAACATAAGCAGTAACCTCTTTCAAGTCATGTCTCCAAAGGCATAGGAAACAAAAGAGAAAATGAATTTTGGGGAGTTCATCAAGATCCAAAGCTTCTGCACAGCAAAGGAAACAGTCAACAAAACAAAGAGGCAACCCACGGAAAGGGAGATGTTCGCAAATGACAATACTGAAAAAGGGCTGATATCCAGGATCTATAAAGAACTCCTCAAACTCAACACCCACAAAACAGATAATCATGTCAAAAAATGGGCAGAACTCTCTGTCTGCCTGTGCTTGCTCTCGCTCTCTCTCTCTAACAAATAAATGAATAAAATCTTTAAAAAAAATGGGCAGAAGACATGAACAGACACTTCTCCAATGAAGACATACAAATGGCTAACAGATACATGAAAAAATGTTCATCATCACTAGCCACCAGGGAGATTTAAACCAAAACCACATTGAGATACCACCATACACCATTTAGAAAGGCCAAAATCAACAAGGCAGTAAGCAACGTGTGTTGGAGTGGACGGGGAGAAAGAGGAACCCTCTTACACTGTTGGTGGGAATGCAAGTTGGTGCAGCCACTTTGGAAAACAGTGTGGAGATTCCTTATGAAATTCAAATTAGAGCTTCCGTATGACCCTGCAATTGCACTACTGGATATTTACCCCAAAGATGCAGATGTAGTGAATAGTAGGGCCATCTGTACCCCAATGTACATTACAGCAATGGTCACTGTCACCAAACTGTGGAAAGAACCAAGATGTCCTTCAACAGATGAATGGATAAAGAAGTTATGGTCCATCTCTACAATGGAGTGGTATGCCTGCATCAGGAAGGATGAATACCCAACTTTTGTATCAACATGAACGGTACTGGAGGAGATAAGCTGAGTAAAATATGTCAAGCAGAGAGAGTCAATTATCATATGGTTTTACCTATTTGTGGAGCATAAGGAATAACACAGAGGACATTCAGAGATGGAGAGGAGAAGGGAGTTGGGGGCAATTGGATGGGGAGATGAACCATGAGAGACTGTGGACTCTGAAAAACAATCTGAGGGTTTTGCATGGGTGGGAGGTAGGAGGTTGTGTGAACCATGATGGGTATGATGGAGGGCATGTATTGCAAGGAGCAGTGGGTGTGGTGCATAAACAATGAATTCTGGAACACTGAAAAGAAATAAAAAATAAATTTAAAAAATAAAAATGCATATATAAAGTGGCTATGAAAAAAACAGGGCTTGCTGTTAAACTACAGAAGTCAATACAGTATGTTACTGGTGTAAGAACAGACATGTACAACAAAGGAACAGATTGATTAGATTGAAATATACCCACACATATATTGTCAGTTGATTTTCAATAAAGTTACCAAGGTATTTGAGTAGGAAAGCACTGCATTTTTAACAAATGGTGCTAGAACAAGTGGATTATACATATGGTAAAAAAAAAAAACGAATCTCAGTCCTTCACATCGCACAGAAGAATCATCTCAAAATGAATCATAGACCTAAATGTAAGAACTAAAACTATAAGCTTCTAGAAAATACCATGAGGAGAAATCTTTTTCAGCCTTGGAATAGGCAAGAATTAATTAGAATACAAGAAAGACTGGCAAGAAAAGGGAAAAATAGTTAAGTTTTACTTTTAAAAAATTAGCTTATATTCCTCAAAAGATAACATATAGAAAATATAAATGCGAACCACAGATGGTATCTTTGTTTGTTCAAGTTACTATACGAAAACACCACAAACTGGATACCTTATAAGCAATAGAAATTTATTGCCCACAGTTCTGGAGGCTGGGAAGTCCAAGATCAGTGTGCCATCGTGGTGATGTTTTGGTGATGGATTTCCTCCTGGTTCATAACTGGTGCCTTCTCACTGTATCCTCACATGGTAGCAGAGACTAGGGATACTTTCTAGAGTCTCTCTTTTAAGATAACTGGTCTCAGTCATGAGGGCCCCACCCTCATGACTAGAACAGTTCCTAAAAGTCCCACTAACACCATCATCCTTGAAGGGTAATAACTCTTTTTTTAATTTAAATTAAATTAGCCACCATATAGTATATCATTAGTTTCAGATCTAGAGTTCAATAACTCATCAGTTGCATATAACACCTGGTGCACATCATACCATGTGCACTCCTCAATGCCCATCACCCAATTACCTCATCCTTCCACCCACTCACCCGCCCCCAGGAGCCCTCTGTTTGTTTCCTATAGTAGAGGATGTGGATAAAGGGAAACCCTCTTATACTATTGGTGAGAATGCAAGCTGGTACAGATACTCTGGAAAAAAAGTATAGAGCTATCCTATGACCTAGCAATTGCACCACCTGACATTTACCCCAAAGATACAAATGTGATAATACAAAGGGACACATGTCCCCCAGTGTTTTTAGCAGCAACATACACAATAACCAAACTATGGAAAGAGATGAGTTGTCCATTCTCAAATGAATGGATAAAGATGTGGTATGTGTGTATACACACACATACACACACACACATACACACACAATAGAGTATTATTACTCAGCCATCAGAAAGAATATATACTTAACATTTACATCCACATGGATGAAACTGGAGGGTATTAAGCTGAGCAAAAAAAGTCAGTCAGAGAAAGACAATTATCCCATGCTTTCTCTCATATGTGGTATATAAAGAACAGCACAGAGGATCATAGGTGAAGGGAGGGAAAACTGAACTAGAGGAAATCAGAGAAGGAGACATACCATGAGAAGCCCTTAACTATAGGGAGGCAGGATTTCAACACTTAAATTTGAAGAAATGCAAATATTCAGACAATAGCTGATGGAGAATTTGTTTTGAAAACTATATATCTGAGAAAGAAAAGACCTGTCCCCAAAATATATCTTAAAAACTCTTACAACACAATAAAGAGATAAACATTTCAATGAAATGGGCAAAGAATGAAAATAGACATTTCATAAAGGAAGGTAAAGGAATACCCAAAAAGCACATGAAAAATGTTCAAGATTATTACTCATCAAAGAAATGTAGCTTAAAACCACAGTGAGGGGCATCTGGGTGCCTCAGTAGGTTAAATGACCCAACTCTTGATTTCAGCTGAGGTCATGACCTAATCTCAGGGTCCTGGGATAAAGCTCTCTATCAGTCTCCCTTCTGAGCAGGGAGTCTGCTTCTTATTTTTTCTCTGCCCTTCGCCTGCACTCACTCTCTCTCTCTCTTTCAAATAAATAAATAAATCTGCACACACACACACACACACACACACACACACAGAAACACACACACACACACACACACACACACACACACACACACACCACGGTGAGATACCACTATGGTCTACTAGAATGGGTACAATTAAAATGACATTTTCACCAGGTTAATCATCCTTCTACTCATTCTCATTCAAATACCACTTCAAAGAAATCATCTTTGAACTTGAATCTAAATTATTCTCCCCAACGTCTCTTTATAACTTCCTTCTTAGCACCTAAAATAATTCTGCATTACATATTTATTGAGGCTAATATTTAATGGTAGGTTTTTCCTCTAAAATATAAGTGCCATGAGAATTATGCCATCATTTCAGCCCACATTCCATCCCGGGAAATGCTATAGTGGTGGCACTTAGGGGTATGACAGGAGGGTAGGAGGACCTTAGGATCACCTTGTCCCACAAATACATCTGGATAGCTATCAAATAATCCTAAATACCCCAGAAATTGACCTGAAGGCTGGCAGAACATAACCGACAATGAAAGGAAGAGAAGAGGCTATATGGAAGAAGGTAGGAAGTGAGGTGATGTGGCTTGGGTGAGAAACAGATCATGGCTGCTCTGGTGGGAGGGAGTGATAGTCACAAAGCAGGGCAAGAGGCAGATTAACACATAGGGAAGCACACAGGGAAATGAATCCCCATTGTAATTGACTTGGAAAATGAGAAGTTGCCAAAATTTTGTGAGTTATTGCAACCAATGAGGCTTAAACCTAGAATTCTAAGGGTCAGCACGCTTGGCTCAGGGAGAACATGTAGACACTGAAGTTACTTTTGGAGAAAAGGCAGGGCAAATAGCATACAAACATACAGAATGGAAACAATGATCCTAAAGAGCACCTGGGGCACACAGTGCCTGTCTTGACAAATTTGCCCATCTTGACACATGTCCCAGAGAGGCTGCATTCATGGAGAGATTTCTGGCAATGAAGGAAATGTCAGGTGCCATTTATCTCCCCCACCCATCAGGATAAGCACAGGGCCACCTGAGAGACAAGTGCAACACCACATACTCTACTTAATGTGCTGACACCAAGACATACCCCCAGCACTTTGGTGGAACCAGCTTTCTGAGTCATGCTTGCCTCAGTACTAGTGTAGCGGGCTCCCTACCCCAGAAGAATGGTCCAAACCCATTCCTACACCATGATTTCAGACTCAGGAGTTTTGCAGGGCCTTGTTTCCAGCAGGTGTGGAGACAGGTCTCATTTCACAAGCAGATCAAAGCCCACCTAGTTAAAACTCACCACATTCAGGCCAGGTACAAAAAACTTCCCACAAAAGGAAATGATATCATCTGCAGATGACTGGCATGAGGGTAAAGCAACGAGGACACAACAGAATACTGCACACAGCACACATTGAACACACTCCCTAAGCATCAAGCCCTAGGGTAAAGGGACACTATACTGTAGAGCACTACAAAACATTTTTGTAAAACCATTAACCTCAAGAAGAGGAGAATTAGCAGACTTTCCTAACAGAGAAGCAGGTACAGAAGTTAGACAAGATGGAAAGATAAAGGAATTTGTTCCAAATGAAAGAAAAGGACAAGGCACAGCTGAGAATATAAGTGAAACAGAAGTAATGGAGAATTTAAAGTAATGATCATAAAGATACTCACCAGACTAGAGAAAAGAGTGGAAGATATGAGTGACCCTTAAAATAAAGATAAGGAATAACAAATAACAAACTGAGGGTTTTGGAGGGGAGTGGGTGGGGGTTGGGAGAGCCTGGGGGTGGGTTTTAAGTAGGGCTCTTATTGCATGAATCACTGGGTGTGATGCATAAACAAGGAATCTTGGAACACTGGGGAAAATAAAATAAAGTTTAAATTAAAAAAAAAAAAAGAAACACCACAAATGCATCAGAGGACAAGATGGTGGAGAAGTAGGAGGAGGCATTGTTTCAACCTGTTCCCTAAAGTGAGCTGATTACCTACCAAAGAGCTCTGATCACCCATGAAATCAGCCTGAGATTAGAATTATACACTTCTGAATCTCTACAGGGCAGAAGATGCCAGTGGACTGTATAGTAGAGTGGGAATTTCGGACTAATATTGGAAGATAAACAAAAGGGGAAGGTAGGCACCAAAAGTGACCCATTGGAAAGTAATACCCCAATTCGAGAGTGCCCTATTATTGGGGACCAGCATTAACTTGGAGTCTGGTTAAAAGCACTCAAAAAGAGCAAAAGATCTTACGGGGAAATTGGTGGAATTGGGCGGTTAGGGACAGGGACGTAAGCCCACTGACCCAGGATGGCCACCATTGGAAGGAAACCAGAGGCCACAGTGAAGAAGCCAGGTCTTAGTCCCTGAGCCACCGGTGCACCTGAGAGCATCTGGGTGGCTGTGCCCATGAAGGGGAGGGAGCCGGCTGTGGACGCCAACTGGCAAAATCTCAGCCTTTTGCACTCTGCATGCACGCTGCAGGACTGGGGTCAGAGTCGCACTCCACACCCTCCCCTGAGAGAAGTCCATGCAGGCACCCGCCAACCAGCGCTTTCTAGGATGCAGAGAATCTGAGCACTCTCAGCCTGAGCCAGTGTGAAAATCTCAGCACACTGTCTCTGCTTGGGACCTCTCTGGCAGTCTGGATCTGCCCAGACAGCCGCAGCTAGTATTTATCCTGGTTTTGGGTACAAGTGAGAGTTCCTGTGACCCCAGAGACTGTGATTGGGGTGTGCTCTTCCAGTGGCAAAGGGGGAATTTAGATGCTCTGGAGCACCCAGAGGGGAACAGACTGAGGCTTCTCTCTGAGATGGAGGTCTGGGTGCAGTTTGCTTTCCTCTAAACTGCAAAAGAATGGCCAAGAGTCACCAAGGGGAGAAAAAACAAACAAACAAACAAACAAACAAAACCTCCAGACAACAAAAGCCTGAAAAACCAGTTTTCTCAGAGCCCAGCCCCTTGATGGGGGCAGGAGGACTCAACTCTAGCAAGACTCTCTGAAAAACACGTGGCAGGCCCCTATCCCAGAAAGCCAGCCAAACAAAAACAAAAACAAACAAGAAGACAACCACCACTACTTCATAGATACAACTATTATTTTTAAATTGTTTACACTATTCTGGTTCTTTTCATTTTTTAATACAATTTTTAACCTATTTACTATAACAATGAGATGTTCAGTACATCAAATTTCATAACATTTTAAATCATCATTACTTTTTAAAGATTTTATTTATTTATTTGACAGAGATCACAAGTAGGCAGAGAGGCAGGCAGAGAGAGGAGGAAGCAGGCTCCCTGCTGAGCAGAGAGCCCGATGTGGGGCTTGATCCCAGGACCCTCAGATCATGACCTGAACTTAAGGAAGAAGCTTAACCCACTGAGCAAGCCAGGCGCCCCCCATAGTAACCTTTTAACCTGAACTTTTTTTGACATATATACCTGTCTTTTTCTGTTCTATTTTTTAATTTTAAAATTTTTAAATTCTTTTACTAATATTCATATAGAGAAAAGCTTCAAGGTAATCCTCTTTCCCCAATAAATGCTATTCCTAATTATAAATCAGTTTTAATCACCTATTAACCTCAGGAAAATTATGTTCTTTAACCAAGATATCAAGATACATCCAGGAAAAAATCAAAATGATGGTCCTCGCACACAATGAGAATTTATAACCACCCTCCCATCTTTTTCCTCTGTCAGTGTTTCTATGTACTTGTTTTTGTTCTGGTTGTATGTAAATCTTATATTTGGGGTACATTTTGATGGGGTTTATTTATTTATTTATTTATTCTCTTCTCGTCTACTTTTTCTGTCTTTTTCTTTGTCTGTTTTTGTTTATTTACTTCATAAATCTTACCTTTGGGGCCCATTCAGGCTGGGCCTTATCTTTTATATTTTTCATTCTTTCTTTTTTTCCTGTCTCTCTCTCTCTCTATTTTTCTTTTTTTTTTTCTTTTGGGTGGGGACTCTCAATTGTTCAGAAGCATTCCAGGGTACACCTTGCCTCCACCATGGTTGATATATTCAGGTACACATCCAATCAGCAATCTCTCACCAAAATGACTAGGACGAGGAATGCACAACAAAAGAAAAATTCAGACTGGGCCCTCTCCATCAGCTCCATCAGAGCTATTGGATATGGACATAGAGAGTATGTCAGAAGGGGAATTCAGGCTAACAATTATCCAGGCAAGAGATAGGTTGGAGAGAGCCTTTTATGATAAAATGGAAATGATTAGGGCAGAAGTGAAAGCCACCAGGGATGATGTTAAAAATACTCTCAATGAGTTCCAATCTAATCTAAATTCTCTAAGCTAGGGTAAATGAGGCAGAAGACAGAATTAGTGATCTGGAGGACAAACAGATATAGAAAAAGGGTCAGGAGAAAGCCTGGAACAAACAACTGAGAAGCCATGAAAACAGAATTAGGGAAACAAATGATGCCATGAGAGGTCCCAACATCAGAATTATTGGAATCCCTGAGCGGGAGGAGAAAGAGAGAAGACTAGAAGATATAGCGGAATAAATTCTCCATGAAAATTTTCCCAATCTTGCGAATGGAACCAGCGTTCCTGTCCTAGAGGTGGAAAGGTTTCCCCCGAAGATCATAGAATCTAGAAAGACCTTGAGCCTTCTGATTGTGAAAATGATGAATCATAATTTTAGACAGGAGCTCTTGAAAGCAGCGAGGTGGAAGAGATTCCTTATGTACTGAGGAAAGCCCATCAGAATAACCTCAAACCTGTCCATAGAAACCTGGCAAGCCAGAAAGGGCTGGCAAGATGTATTCAGTGCATTAAAGGAGAAGAACATGCAGCCAAGAATACTTTATCCAGCAACACTGGCATTCAAATGGATGGAGAAGTAAAGAGCTTCCAAGACCTGTAAGGTTTAAAAGAGTATATGACAACCAAGCTGACACTGCATGAAATATTAAGGGGGTGTTCTATAAAAGAGGAAAAATAACTAGGAATATAATTGAACAGAAAGATGTGTAGACAATCTATAGAAACAAAGACTTCACAGGTAACACGATCTCAATAAAGACATATCTCTCAATAATCACTCTCAACGTGAATGGCCTACATGTGCCCATAAAATGGCACAGGGTTGCAGATTGGATAAAACAACAGGCCCCTGCCATATGTTGTTTACAAGAGACCCGTTTTGAACTTAAGGATATATCCAGACTGAAAGTGAAGGGATGGAGAAGCATCTTTCATGCATGCCAATGGGCCTCAAAAGAAGGCTGGGATGGCAATTCTCTTATCAGATAAATTAGATTTTAAACTAAAGACTGTAGTTAGAGATACAGAAGGACATTACATCATTCTTAAAGGGAATATCCACCAAGAAGATCTAAAAATTATAAATATTTTTGCCCCTAATAGGGGAGCAGCCAAGTACTTAAGAAAACTGTTAATCAAGAATCACATTGACATGAATACATTAATAGTAGGAGATCTCAACACACCACCCTCAGTAATAGACAGAACATCCAAACAGAAAATCAATAAAGGAACAAGAGTATTGAATGACACATTAGACAAGATGGACCTCATAGGTATATACAGAACATGACACCCTAAAACAACAGAATACTGATTCTTCTTGAGTGCACATGGAACCGTCTCCAGAGTAGACCAAATACTGGGTCACAAATCTGGGCTCAACCAATACCAAAAGATGGAGATTATTCCCTGTATATTCTCAGATCACCATGCTTTGAAACTGGAGCTCAACCACGAGGAAATGTTTGGAAGGAAATCAAATACCTGGAAGCTAAAGACACCTTGCTTAAGAATGCTTAGATCAACCAGGAAATCAAGGAAGAACTTAAACAAATCATGGAAAACAATGACATAATTATGACATAATTAAATGATTATTAAGATACATATTAAGATAGATTATTAAGATGGGATACAGCAAAGGTGGTCCTAAGGGGAGAATACATAGCCATCCAAGCCTCGCTCAAAAAAATTGAAGAATTCAGAATCACCAGCAGTCTCCACACCTTAAAAACTGGAGAATTAATAAAAACTAAGCCAGCTCCACACACAGGAAGGGAAATAATCAAGATTAAAGCAGAGATCAATGAGATAGAAACTAGAGATACAGTAGAACGCATCAATGAAACTAGAAGCTGGTTTTTTGAAAGAATCAGTAGGATTGATAAACCATTGGCCAAACTAATCCAAAAGCAAAGAGAGAAGGCCCAATTTAATAAAATTATGAATGAAAAGGGAGAGATCACAACTAAAACCAAGGATATAAGCAATCATCAGAAACTATTATCAAAAGTTATATACCAATAAATTAAGCAACTTAGATGAAATGGATACATTACTGGAAAACTATAAACTTCCAAAATTGAACCAGGAAGAAATTGAGAACCTGAATAGACTGATATCTAGTAATGAGATTGAAGCAATGATCATAAACCTCCCAAAAAACAAAAGCCCAAGACTTGATGGATTCGTTGGGGAATTCTACCAAACTTTCAAAGAAGAAATGAAACTTCTTTTCCTGAAGCTGTTTCAAAAAATAGAAGGAGAAGGAAAATTTTCAGACTCTTTTATGAAGCCAGCATTACTCTCATCCCCAACCTAGGCAAACACCCCAACAAAAAGGAGAATTTTAGATCAATATCTCTAATGAATATGGATGCTAAGATTCTCAACAAGGTGATAGCTAATAGGATCCAACATTATATCAAAAAGATTAGCTACACTATGACCCTGTAATTGCACTATTGAGTATGTACCCCAATGATACATGTGTAGTGAAAAGAAAGACCACCTTTACCCCAATGTTCATAGCAGCAATGGCCACAGTTGCCAAACTGTGGAAAGAACCAAGATGCCCCTCAACAGACGATAGATAAAGATATGGTCCATATATACTATAGAATATTAGGCCTCCATCTGGAAAGATGAACACGCAACATTTGTATCGACATGGGTGGGACAAAAAGAGGTTATGCTGAGTGAAGTAAGTCAAACAGAGAGAGTCAATTATCATGTACTTTCGCTTATTTGTGGAGCATAAGGAATAACACGGAGGACATGAGGAGATGGAGAGGAAAAGGGAGTTGGGTGAAATAGGAGGGGGAGACGACCCATGAGAGACCGTGGACTCTGAGAAACAAACTGAGGGTTTTGGAGGGGAGGGGGTTAGAATGTTGGGTGAGCCTGGTGGCGGGTATTACGGAGGGCACCTATTGCATGGAGCACTTGGTTGGTGCATAAAAAATGAATTCTGGGACACTGAGAAGAATTTTTAAAAAAGGGATAAAAATAAAGAGTCATATTGATAAGAATATATTAATTGTAGGGGATCTTAACACACCACTTTCAGCAATAGACAGATCATCTTAGCGGAAAATCAACAATGAAAAAAGAGCTTTGTCATATTGTATAAGATGTACTTCATATATATATATACAGAATATTCCATCCTAAAGCAACAGAATACTCATTCTTCTTGAGTGTACATGGAACTTTCTCCAGAGTAGAACCACATTATGGGTCACAAATCAGGGTTCAACAAATACCAAAAGATTGAGATTATTCCGTGCATGTTCTCAGACCACAGTGGTTTGAAACTGCAACTCAATTACAAGAAAACGTTTGGAAGAAATTTAAACACTTGGAAGCTAAAGACCATTCGCTCAAGAATGTTTGGATCAACCAGGAAATCAAAGAACTTAAACAATTCATGGAAACCAAAGAAAATGAGGACACATTGGTCCAAAGCCTATGGGATATGGCTAAGGTGGTCCTTAGGGGGAAAGCCTCACTCAAAAAAAAATTCTGAATATACAAATTCTCTTTACACCTCAGAGAACTGGAGAATCAACAACAAATTAAGCCATCCCCATATATTAGAAAGGAAATAAGATAAGAACAGTGATCAATGAGATAGAAACTAGAGATAGAGTAGAACACATCAATGAAACCAGAAGCTGGTTCTTTAAAAGAATTAATTAGATTGATAAGCCACTGGCCAAAGTGATCCAAAAGAAAAGAGAGAGGACCCAAATTCAGAAAATTATGAAAATTAATATATATTAATATATATATTTCAGCCATAGAAAATTTAGAAACTTCTGCCATTTGTGACAACATAGATGGACCTTGAAGGCAGTGAATAAGTCAGACAAATAGGTACAGTCTTACTATATATGTGGAATCTGAAAAAAATCCACAAAAACCAAACACTCATAGATTTATGTGGGGAAGGGGAAATTGGATGAAAGTAGTCAAAAAGTAAAAATTCCAGTTATAAGATAAATAAGTACTAGTGAGGCAATGTACAACATAATGATATAACTAACACCACCATATGAGATATAAGAAAGTTACTAAGAGAGTAAGTCATATGAGTTCTGATCACAAAGATAATTTTCCCTTTTTCTTTCGCTGCTTTTTATTGTATCTATATTAGATAGGTATTAGCTGAAGCTATTGTAACCATTTCACAAAATATGTAAATCAAATCATCATGCTGCATCTCATAAACTTATAGAGATATATTCAGGTTTTTCCCAATAAAATTCGGACAAATTGGGACGCATGGGTGGCTCAGTTGGTTAAGCGGCTGCCTTTTGCTCAGGTCATGATCCCAGCATCCTGGGATTGAGTCTCACATCGGACTCCTTGCTTGGCAGGGAGCCTGCTTCCTCCTCTCTCTCTTCCTGCCACTCTGTCTGCCTGTGCTCACTCTTTCTTACAAATAAATAAATAAAATCTTAAAAAAAAAACACGGACAAATTTTTAAAATAATTAAAAAAGATCTTACAACAACACAGTAGAGCAAAAAAGGGAGAATAACCACACAGAAAGAATCACTAGGGAGGTCATCTTACTGGGGATGTCTGAAGATAGGAACAAAGATGAGAGGTGGAGGTTATCAGCATCAGCTGCATGTCCCCATGGCCTACTTTGCAGAAGAACTTCAACAACTTTTGCTGCATAGGACCTCAGGAGCCCTTGCAATACGCTTAGATTCATGAAACTTTCACATCAACAGAAAAAGGACCTGTAGTATTCCTCAGCATGCATATCAATGGCTGTTCTGAATACATACGTTCACTTAAGATCTCAGCTGCATGGCAGCCTCATGTGCAACTGAGCACCATACCCAAGCTCTGTGACTGTTCTGCATGCATTGAGACTGTCCATTTCAGATTCTGGCCCCATAGCTGCTCTGTGTGCACCTGTGTCTCAGGTACTAGGGACAACACTACTGCAGTCTACTTGGCACCATAAACCTCAGAACCACCACTGCTCTGCTATCCAGGATATATAGAGATCTCCTCAAACTCAACACACACAAAACAGATAACCACGTCAAAAATTGGGCAGAAGACATGAACAGACACTTCTCCAATGAAGACATACAATGGCTAACAGATACATGAAAAAATGTTTGTCATCACTAGCCATCAGGTAGATTCAAATCAAAACCACATTGAGATACCACCTTACATCAGTTAGAATGGCCAAAATTAACAAGACAGGAAACAACGTGTGTTGGAGAGGATGTGGAGAAAGGGGAACCCTCTTACACTATTGGTGGGAATGCAAGTTGGTGCAGCCACTTCGAAAAACAGTGTGGAGATTCCTTAAGAAATTAAAAATAAAGTTACCCTATGACCCTGCAATTGCACTACTGGGTATTTACCCCAAAGATACAGATGTAGTGAAAAGAAGGGCCATCTGTACCCCAATGTTCATAGCAGCAATGGTCATGGTCGTCAGACTGTGGAAAGAACCCAATGCTTTTCAATGGACGAATGAATAAAGAAGATATGGTCCATATGTACTATGGAGTATCGTGCCTCCATCAGAAAGATGGATACCCATCTTTTATATCAACATGAGGGGACTGGAGGACATTATGCTGAGTGAAATAAGTCAAGCTGAGAGAGTCAATTATCCTATTGTTTCACTTAGTTGTGGAGCATAAGGAATAACACGGAGGACATGGGGAGATGGAAAGGAATGTGAGTTGGGGGAAATTGGAGGGGGAGACGAACCATGAGAGACTTCAGACTCTGAGAAACAAACTGAGGGTTTGGAGGGGATGGAGGTGGAGGTTAGGGTGAGCCTGGTGGTGAATATTATGGAGGCATGTATTGCATGAGCACTG
>ML097193.1:8157-22797 GCA_003697995.1 Taxidea taxus jeffersonii | reverse complement strand
GAATACACGTATAAACAGGGAAAGACCAAATTGAGTTTGAGTACACAAGAAAGTATAATACAATCTATCTACATTTCCAAGTGCTACCTAGGGTAGAAACATCTTCATATAATTACCAGACATTTTCTCTTCTTCTCATGGGTACCTCAAAATCATAAAACATTAACATAAAAGTTTACCTATTAATTAAAGGTAAAATTATAAAATTTTAAAAATCTAAGCCTTAAAAAACAATCTTATTCTGTATCTTATATATTAATAACCATTACACAGTATATATCTGCCACTACTAGAGACTAATTACAGTTAGTCTCTTTACTGTGATTTGGCTTTAATTACTTTCTTATATTAAAAATTAATTCAGAATTACCTGAAAGAGAGGGTACCCAAACAATATCAAGTATAGTTCAAAGAACTGCAAAGAAGCCTGGCTGTTATTCTACTGACTCAATGCTATCTACCTAATAGTCAACTCACAATTGTTTTGTCTCTAAAGAAACAAATGAGCACAGATATTAAGGCTGTATTACCTTCATAATGTTAACTAAATCTGTTTGATAGTAGCGATCCTGGTGCGCATTTGCTGCTGCTAGTGTAAGAAGATAATCATTCCTTGCGTGGGTAGCTTTAGAATTACATTCAGATCGCCGGGCTTTTAACTAAAACACAGTGAAAGAGAAAAAAAGATCAACACAAACTGATATTGCACTGTAAGATATACGAGGATACCATTCTTAGCTGGCAATTAATGGTAATTAATGGCTCTCCAACAAGAGTAAAGGTAACCATGTGGAGAAATATTCATTTGCATATATAAATAGTCAACTGAGGAACTCAGGCATCCTGAGAGTGTTTTCACATGTCATTTACACTTAACATATTTCCAAAGCTTTTCAAAATACTTCAAAGTACTTTGCTCATTTTATTCAGATGGGAAAATAAAGGTTCCCAAATTACGTAAGTACCTACTTTTTAAAGACATGGGTAAATCTGTTGGGAGTTAGAACATCTTTTTAAAAAATCAGCATTCCAGGTGCCTGGGTGGCTCAGTTGGTTAAGTGTCTATCTTTGGCTTGGGTCATGATTGCAGGGTCCTGGGATCGAGTCCCACATTCGGTTCCCTGCTTCTTGGGAGTCTGCTTCCCCTTCTACCCCTCCCCCCTGTTTGTGTTCTCTTTTTCTGACTCTCTCTCTCTCTCAAATAAATAAAATCTTTCAAAATAAAATCTTTAAAAAATTTTAAAAATCAGCATTCCTCATGTGCCAAAAGAATAGTTGGCAGGATCCTGACAGCCAAAGTCGGGTCACTAAACTTACTTATCAGGTATTCGACAGCTCGATGGTCCCACAGGAAAATCTCACTTGGATCTGGCCCAGAGCATCTGCTCAAGGCTGTAAATATGAATGAAATCAATTTTTTAAAAAATATTTTATTTATTTATTTGTCAGAAAGAGTGAGCACAGGCAGACAGAGTGGCAGGCAGAGAGAGAGGAGGAAGCAGGCTCCCTGCCGAGCAAGGAGCCCGATGCGGGACTCGATCCCAGGACGCTGGGATCATGGCCTGAGCCGCAGGCAGCCCCTTAACCAACTAAGCCACCCAGGCGTCCCTGAATGAAATCAATTTTGTAGATTTTCTAAAGCCCAAGGACTGTCTCTTGGACTAAGAGTATAGATAACAGGCTACCTAAGCAGGTAAGGAAGGTATAGAACCTATCTCTAAAGCAATCTTGAGAAGCAAGCAGTGTCCAAAGTGCTGACACCTAGGCAGAAAATTCCCATGAACTGGGAAGGAAACTTCTTTCCTGAGTTAATGTCTTTAAAATGCTTCTAAATTAGGTGGAAATAACACTTCAACCCTCAAAAAACCCAGTTATTTTTTTAGTAAGCTAAGTTTTTCAATTATGAAATAGTTTTTAAAGATTTTATTTATTTATTTCAACAGAGAGAAAGACATCACAAGCAGGCAAAAAGGCAGGCAGAGAGAAGGGGGTGAAGCAGGCTCCCCGCTGAGCAGAGAGCCTGATGCAGGGCTTGATCCCAGGACCCTGGGATCATGACCTGAGCTGAAGGCAGAGGCTTAACTCACTGAGCCACCCAGATGCCCCACAATTGCGAAATAAGTTTTTAAAAACTCACCTTTACACTTGCTTTCTGTAAACTGATTCTTGATTGAAAAAGACTAAGTTTAGATCTATAATAAAACAGAAAACACAGTATGTTTAATAAAATTATCAAATTACATATGACATCTATTAAGTATTATAATTCCAAATTTTTAAAACAGTGATGCTTTTCCACAATGCTATTCCAAAAGAGAACTAAAAAAAATAGAAATCCAGGAGCAATTATTTTCCTTTATTTTACTACAGGAAGAATATTGTAGTGCAACAAGAAAATTGGGATATTTAATTAAGATATCCTGAATGACAAAAATAGAATTTGACAAATACAATATGTTGGTATCTCCTAATAAACAAGAGTCATCAAACTATGGGTTATTCCCAGTGTCATACAATTACACACACTTAAATTCACACTTAGTTTAGAAATTCAGGGATAACCAATCTGTGGAGGCAAAAACTAGCAGGCTTTCAGGGCCATGTGCAATAGGCTGTGACAACACCTGCAATGCAACCTACAGTAGGATATTCCCAGGGTCTTCAAAGTCCTTAATTCCATTATTTCTCCCATGAAAAGTCCTTCTTGTTTGGCTCCCAGCCTGTGTGCTCCTTCCATTCTTACCATAGTATTTGGAACACAGTGAGAAAGTCCTTGGGCTCTCTGACCTATATGATTTTGTTTTGTTTAATCTTCTCCCATTCTGATGTCCTTATTTTCCTCAATTCCTTTCAGTTTGGGAAGGAAACATAATTAACAATCAATAGTAAAAATATGCTGGTTTTACCCATATAGCTAGAGATAACCAGAAGGAGAAAGTCAACAGACAAACAGTAAGGAATAACAACACTCCCATGACCGACCAGTGATTTTTGAAGCTGCAATGTTTGTCTTGACTGCAGTGTCATGGTGATTGCCATGGGAGAATTCAGTGCATGTGCTGGAAGCTATGCCATAATACCAAGGAAAGTTACAGACCCCATGGGAATGGAAGGTGGAACAAGCCAGTCTCTGCATAGCAAATGTTTGGAGGATAGCAAAAGCAGCCTATCACCTTTCTAACAAAAGAGAAACATTTAGGGACGCACACGTATGAATCCTAACTACTTCTCCACTGTTTAAAAAAAAATTGCATCCAAGAAACTCTGTTATTTTCTACCTTGCCATATTCGTATTTCCTAGGGTTCTGTCCGCTTTTATTAATCAGATTCCTATTTGTTTTGACTAGAAAAAGCCACACACTTCAAAATTTGGAAGAGCCTATGCAAGATTAAAAAAGAATGGGGTATTCTCAATTCTCCTTTTTCTTGCAGTCATTATCCAAATCATCTGAGTTGCATCTAGGTTTTCCAATGTAAGGTTCTAAGTTTCTGCTTATCCTCATATAAACTCTTGTGTGGTACTTAAGAAGATTTAGTAATAGATAAAATAATACAGTTCCAATGCTCAAAGATTCTGACCTACAACAAATAAGATACATATAAATAGTGAATTGTATTGCACACTCCTCACCATCTACTTCCAAATGTTAATGCTCCTTAGGATCCCAAACTCAATTTCTCATTTTATATATGATTTCATCCCTATAACTATCATCTGATGTTTAGGCCCAGATTCTCACTTGAGAGTTAGATACATGACTCCCTACCAAATTTATTCACTTCAGTGTCCCGCAGGCTCTTCAAAACCTACATATACAAAATGGAATCCATCCTTCCTTTCAAATGGCATTCCTCTTCCTTTATATACTCTCTCTTAATGTGCACAGCTCACCATCTATCAAATCACTATCAAAAAGTACACATAGTCCCGTCTTTATTTCCCCTTCCTGAGCTTCCTTCTCATCTCCCTCAAGACTCTGTCCAAACATCACTTCTTCTATAAAGGTTTCCTTTCTCATTAGGCAAAATTAATTTATTTTCTATGCTTACAAAGCAGTGTTTTCATACAACTACAGTGAACATATTATTAGTTACTACGTAAGTCACTGTAGGTACTTAATTTGAGTCTGCTGTGAATAAATAAATCATAAAGTTACTTTTAAACACATTTGCCTTTAATTATAGGCTTTAAATTTCTTAAAGATGCAAAGCTCATCTTACTCATCTCTGTATTCAAAGTACCCAAAATAATTATTCAATAAACATTTAGAGAGTCAATGAAGATAAAGAGGCATTTCTTACTCTGTAGTTGAATGAATTTTCCAGAAAAGTTACACACTGAAATAAAATGTCTAATTTGATGTAATGCTTTGAATTTGGGCCATTATTAGAAGGCTGTGTTTTCCGATGAGCATCTGTGAATTAGACCCTGTCAAATCCATACTTCTTAGGAACTGCCTTGGAATTGTCCTCATTTTTGCTCTGTGGACCTTGGCTAAAGTAGGTATTTATATATGCCTAACAGATCTCTCAACTCTCTGTTCTAGAATCCCTGAAAGTTTAAAAAAAAATAAATTCCCCAAAACCACCATGACAGGAAATTCCTAAAGGAGATCATCTCATCTAAAGTCTTCAGATCTTATTGGAAAGATGGGTTCACTGACTCTATCAAAGTATGGGAAATATTTGCATGCTCAGAAAAATAATAAAGACAATAAACTAAAATAGGGAAATATAAATACGTTTTCCAGTAATGTTAAATACTTTAGGAGTATTTGTCAACCAGTCCTTGGTACTGAATTAATTTTGGAGGAAACCCTAAATTTTCACAAGATGCTTATGAGATTGCTTAACTTCCTATAGATAAAAACGTATTAGAAAGAACCCTGCCCCCGCCACTGGTCTATACAAATGTTCATGACCTTTCTGATTTCATGCCTAGGAGTTAAGAGTCAGCTTTCTTAACAGACCTCTTTAGAGTCCCATTCAATGGCACAGGTTTATTTTTTCTCAAAAACTTTATCTTTCCTCAGCTTGTCATAGCAAAAATCTGCACTGCTCACTTTATATCTCCTTTTATTATCAATTGCCAGTTCCTTCTTTTCCTAATTATTCTCGAAATAAAGGGCTTATGATTCACATACACTAAAAGTAAAATTCACACATTTGCTAAAGCATACATTTAAAAAGTATATACATTAGAATTTCACACCAGAGAGAAACTGTGTCTGGGGCAGGATTTCTATACTGAGGTCAGTGCTCTTTATTTATTTGAGATGTCCAAGGTGCCTTCAATGGCATGCTGAGGGTCAGGGATTTCCAACAACAACTCATTTAGAGTCTAACACAAAAAAAATGAGGCTCTTAAACCCGGATATTCCAACACCACAGCAACTTCAACCAGCTTTTGCTAAGCTTTCAATACAATGTTCATTTGTCCTTTTTCTTTTTCAAAATTCAATTTTTTTTTTTAAAGATTTTATTTGTTTATTTGACAGACAAAGATCACAAGTAGGCAGAGAGGCAGGCAGAGAGAGAGAGAGGAGGAAGCAGGCTCCCTGCCCAGCAGAGAGCCCGATGTGGGGCTCGATCCCAGGACCCTGGGATCATGACCCGAGCCGAAGGCAGCGGCTTTAACCCACTGAGCCACCCAGGCGCCCCTCAAAATTCAATTTTTAATGTGAAAGTAACTGATCGAATATTCTCATTTTGCTATACTAACTTAAATGAGATCAGCCGATATAAAAGAAAAATTTGAAAGTATGTAACATCTATAGGTCAGATTAAACCAACATAACCTAAGAATGAGACTATGCCCTATATTAACAGAAAACAAAGTATTGGCAAAAATAACATTTATTTGCATAATTACTTTTTGAGAAATGCTAAAGCACATACTTTGCTTCGATGTCAGCTTTCTCTCGTACTGCATGAGCCATCTGTTCAGTCTCAAAGTACTTCTTTTTGCCTTTAGCTAAATCTTTCACTGTCTCTTGTAACTCAGTTTGGATCTTTGTCAACTGGTCCACACACTGTAAAATATAAAGTGCAATTATAATGATATTAGTTTTCAGGCTTACCAAAAATGAATTTGTCCTAAGGACTATGCACTATGCCCTCAGGATGGAAACCCAGGAGAAAAATCAGCACTTTTAGTCTCCTTCAAACTGCAAATTAAAATCCAGTGAACAGCTGGTACTCCCATCTCAAGAAATGTATTGAACAGTGTCCCAGTTTGCTTAACAACTCTTAATAACCTCAGTGCTGCTGAAGACTGACGTTAAGGTAAGGCAGGAGAAGAGCAACAATGAAAATGCTTTTATTGTTGGAGATACCATGACACTAAAGGTAAAAGAACAAAGCAATCCTATATTTCTTCATAATCTTTGGGTGGGGATCATGCTGATCTTCTCTATACCATGCCAATTTTAGTATATGTGCTGCCAAATCTTAATGTGCTACAAAATCTTAATACAATCTTTACATGTTTGGGGAACTGATAGTGCAAAGGATACTGAAGAATTCTGTTCTGGGAAAGAAGGAGTGTAATCTGACAAGTGTAGCATAAATCCAAGATGGAGAGGAGCAAGAAACCTGGGTACCATGTAACAATTACCACTCAAAATTACTGCCAACGCAGTTCTTTGGATACATATACTCATTCTGGGAGTGGGGACAGACATGATTAACTCAAAGAAATGTTTAATTAATAAATTCTTATAACACAATGGGGCCAAAGTAACATTGCTTTGGGATTCTTCTGGATATCTAAAGGTGAAACACTTTTCCCAGTTTGCAACAGCTAATGCAAAGTTTCATCAGCCTGAGGCCAACTCAGAGAAGCCTCAACTGAAACACTTCTGAGACTGAAACAGAGTCTGGTGAAGACTGACAAGAGCTCAGCAAAGCAGGAAGAGACACTGGTGAGGAACTATTTTGACAGGGTGAACAGCACAGAGTAGAGCAAGGACACTGGAGCACCAAGGCTAAAGCACAAGTAAACTTACACATGTGACATACAGGCTAGAGTTTCTCAAATTGTTAGATGGTAAGAAAAGGACTACTTTACAGTAAGCAAAAAACCTGGAAGATTCCCTATGAGCATATTTACTGAGCACTTAACAAGTGCCAGGTTATAAATAAAGGGTTAAAAAAAGCCTCACCTCTTTCTCTTCTGCATGAAAACTGGACCCTTACTTAACTTTCTAGGTCTGTGTTTCAACAGAAACCCAATAAAGACACAATTTGGCAACAACCCTTATGAACACTGATAGGTAAACTGCATCAATTTGGAAGAAAGTACAAATGCACAAAAAATATCTGATGGAAAAGTCTTGGGTTCAGGCTTCTGTGAGTATGGTAATTCCTGTGTATGGACACGTCCTTTGCAGAGACTTTGGAAGCTCTGGTGTAATAAATAAATAAATTAAGTTGTAATAAAAGCTTTTAGTCTCTTTAGGGTCAGTAGCTATCCCTGTACACGTGAATCTCATTCTTTTACCCCAGACCTTTCACCTGAGGAACCAAACAGAATAACTGGTTGGCTATGCAGACTGAGTCATACACTGGTGGAATAACTAATTATACTAGTGTTGGATGCCATCCTGCTTGCTAACTGTGTTTGCTGTTCTAATGTCCTTCTAAGTAAACCTCATGCCATGTATGGCCTAGGATAATCATGACAGTCTTAGTGTTTTGTTACACTTAAGAAGACTCCCTACAGGCATGCATACAGGCAAAATGTGTAAGTTTAGTACTTTATAAATACTACACATTTACTCCTCCAAATGACTCTGATAAAAAGTATTCATATTAGTCCCATTTTAAGATGAGGAAATACAGGGCGCCTGGGTGGCTCAGTCAGTTCAGTGTCCAACTCTTGATTTTAGCTTGGGTTGTGATCTTGGGGTCATGGGATTAAGCCCTGCGTCAGGCTCCGCTCTCAGCACGGAGTCTGCTTGGGATTCTCTCTCTCTCCTTATGTCCCTCCCCCAGGTTGTGCATGCACCTGCTCTCTCGCTCTCCCTCTCTCAAATAGATAAATAAAATCTTTTTTTTTAATGAGGAAATAGACTTACGAAGGTTAAATAATTTATCCCAAGTCATACAGTAAGAAAGTGATGATATCTTTTACCATGTAACCCACTATAGTACGTGTCCCAGTTTTGTGACAACCATGTTTTTAATGTCCTTATGTAGAGAAAATTTACCTTAATAAGCTTTTCAAAAACTGACATGTAACTCACATAGCAGAAAATTCACCCTTTTAAAGTATACAATTCAGTGGTTCTCAGTATATTCTTAAGGTTGTACAACTATTACCACTATTTAATTCCAGAACACTATCATCACCTCAAAATACCCCCGATACCAATTAGCAGTCACTCTCCGTTTCCCCCTACTCCTAGTCCCTAGAAACCACTAATCTACTTTTTGTCTCAATGAATTTCTTGCATTTCATATCAGTAGAATTATATAATATCTGGCCTTACATGTCCCAAGTCTTTCACTTAGCATAATGTATTCAGGGTTTATCTATCTTATATCATGTATTAATTCATTTCTTGTTGTGGCTGAAAAAGATTTCGCTGTGAAGATATGCTAAAATAATAATCTTTTATCTTGCAGAAAAATCTTCCTTTCTCTTTAGTTTTAATAGTCCTTATCATAAACAAACCGCTTATTTAAAAAATAATACCATGAGGGGTGTCTGGCTGCCTCAGTCAATAGAGCATGTGGCTCTTGATCTTGGGGTCATGAGCTCAGGCCCCAAGTTGAGCACAGAGATTACTTATTTTTTTAATTTAATTTTTTTTTTTAGTGTTCCAGGATTCATTGTTTATGTACCACACCCAGTGCTCCATGCAATATGCACCCTCCTTAATACTTAAAAAAATAAAAATAAAAAATATTACACCTCCATCAGAAAGGAGGACACAACTTTTGTCTCAACATGGATGGGTCTGCAGGAGATTATGCTGAGTGAAATAAATCAAGCAGAGAGTCAATTATCATATGGTCTCACTTGTGGAGCATAAGAAATAACATGGAGGACATTAGGAGAAGGAAAGGGAAAGTGAATTGAGGGAAATTGGAGGGGGAGATGAAGCATGAGAGACTGTGGACTCTGAGAAACAAATTGAGGGTTTTGGAGGGGAGGAAGGGTGAGGGGTTGGGTGAGCCTGGTAGTAGGTATTAAGGAGGGCACATACTGCATGGAGCACTGGGTGTGGTGCATAAACAATGAATTTTGGAAGACTGAAAAAATAAAATTAAAAAAAAGAAGAAGTTAAATTTTAGAACCAAATAAATAAATAAATAAATAAAAATCAAAAAATAATACCATGACAAACTGACACTCCCACAGAAAACTGAAACATCCCAATAATGCCATGTTTGTGGGTGTGGAGAGCTTAGAAAGTGTTCCATGGCTTCAATGAGATATTAAGAACCAAAAACTAGGGCACAGTCTGAAAAATGCAACTATGTTTAATGGGAAAGTGAGACGGATTATTTGTTTTGTTTTGTTTTAATTTTACTTTATTTAAATTCAATTAGTTAAGATATAATAGTTTCAGAGATGGATAATTTAAAAGAGGAGTCAGGTGTAAGGTTTCTATAACCAAAATGTTCATCTAAAATGAGCGTGGCCTCAGAAAAACTAAACAATGAAGAAAAACTCAAGAATCCAATGGTGATTTACTTGCACTGAAAGGGTCTGATATTGAGTGTTTTGAGAGGAAACTAAGCACAGAAGGTCAAAACTTTTCCTGGGGATGCAAACCATGTGGCTAGGATCGCAGTATATTCATACAAAGAGAATGCTATGGGTACATGCCAACATATGGGCACATGCATGTACAGACCCACACATAGCCACTCACTGCTTATATCCCTACCCTTGGAAGAATAAGATGTCTTTCTTAGTACTGGGTAACCAAACATCTTATGGAAATTACTTAATTCATTTTCATCTATAAAAGGCTATTAATTAAATTATTTTTTGCACGTGTGACAATGTCAAGGTGGATCTTCTAATATTTCAGATCTTTAAAAGGATTTCTCAAAAATCTCATCAGAAAATGTAGGGTGATTCTTTTCTTGTTTTTTTTTTTTCCTTTTATATAAGTTTCTAAGGTACTATTCATTAAATAACATTACATGGCCTATGTGTGCAATGAAAAGATCTCTTATGATCCATTCTTCCCTACCCTTCAGTACATCGATAACCAAATGTTTTCCCAAATGAACTGCTTCAAGTCAGAATATTTGGGTTTTTGTCAAAGAAAAGTGCTCTGCACATAGCAAAATACAGGCATACCTCATTTTATTGCACTTTGCTTTATTATGCTTTGCAGATACTGCATTTTTTAATTTTTTACAAATTGAAAGTTCAAGACTTCAGTGAAAGAAGTAACTGCAGATGTGGTGGAAATAGCAAAAGAAGTAGAATTAGAAGTGGGGCCTGAAGATATGCCTGAATTGCTGCAACCTCATGATAAAACTTGAATGGATGGGGGATCGTTTCTTATGGATGAACAAAGAAAGTGGTTTCTTGAGACGGACTCTACTTCTGGTGAAGACTGTTGAAATGACAACAAAGAATTTAGAATATTAAGTATATTTAGTTGATAAAGCAGTGGCAGGGTCTGAGAGGATTGACTCCAATTTTGAAAGAAGTTCTGTGGGTAAAATGCTATCAAATAGCATCACATGTCATATCACATGTTACATCATATAACACAGAGAAATCATCTGTGAAAGGAAGAGTCAATGGATTCAGCAAACTTCATTGTTGTCTTATTTTAAGACACTGCCACAGCCATCCCAACCTTCAGCAACCAGGACTCTGCTCAATAAGCAGCCATCAACATCAAGGCAAGACCCTCTATCAGCAATAAGACTATGACTCATGAAAACTCAGATAATGGTTAGCATTTTTTTTAGTAATGAACTATATTTAAATTAAAGTATGTACTTTTTTTAGACATAGCTACTGGACACTAAACAGTTTATAGTACAGTATAAACTAACTTTTATTTACACTGGGAAACTAAAAAATTAATTTGACTCAGTTTATTCTGATATTTGCTTTATTGTAGAGGTCTAGACCCAAACCCACAGTGTTTTTGAGGTATGCCTGAACCAAAAATATTTATTAAGTAAAAGTAATCAAACTTAATTTGCAAATAAAAAGATTACCTAGGATTTCCTTTCCAATTTTATTTTATTTTTTTTTTAAGATTTTATTTATTTATTTGTTAGAGAGAGAGCACGAGCACAGGTAGACAGAGAGGCAGGCAGAGGCAGAGGGAGAAGCAGGCTCCCTGCCGAGCAAGGAGCCCGATGTGGGACTCGATCCCAGGACGCTGGGATCATGACCTGAGCTAAAGGCAGCCGCTTAACCAACTGAGCCAACCAGGCATCCCTCCTTTCCAATTTTAAAATAAATTTCTTCCGCAGGAATCCAGTTTTCTGGGGTAGACTAAGTTATATACTTAAAAAGAAGCTTAATGGGGTGCCTGGGTGGCTCAGTGGGTTAAAGCCTCTGCCTTCGGCTCAGGTCATGATCCCAGGGTCCTGGGATCGAGCCCCGCATCGGTCTCTCTGCTCAGTGGGGAGCCTGCTTCCTCTTTCTCTCTGCCTGCCTCTCTGCCTACTTGTGATCTCTGCCTGTCAAATAAATAAATAAATCTTTAAAAAAAAGAAGCTTGGGACGCCTGGGTAGCTCAGTTGGTTAAGCGGCTGCCTTTAGCTCAGGTCATGATCCCAGCGTCCTGGGATCGAGTCCCAAATTGGGCTCCTTGCTCAGCAGGGAGCCTGCTTCTCCCTCTGTCTCTGCCTGCCACTCTGTCTGCCTGTGCTTGCTCCTGCTCTCTCTCTGTCTGACAAATAAATAAATAAAAATCTTTAAAAAAAAAAAAAAAGAAGCTTAATAATGCTTAAGACTTGGTGCACCCCAATATTTATAGCAGCAATGTCCACAATAGCCAAACTATGGAAAGAACCCAGATGTCCATCAGCAGATTAATGGATAAAGAAGATGTGGTCCATATATACACAATGGAATATTACACAACCATCAAAAATGAAGTTTTGCCATTTGTAATGACATGGATGGAACTAGAGGGTATTATGCTAAGTAAAATAAGTCAATCAGAGAAAGACAATTATCATATGATATCACTGATATGCGGAATTTGAGAAACAAGGCAGAGGATCATAGGGGAAAGGAGGGATAAATGAAAGAAAACAAAGCCAGAGAGGGAAACAAACCATAGAGACTCTTAATCTCAGGAAACAAACTGAGGGTTGCTGGAGGGGAACTGGGTGGGAGGGTTGCTGGAGGGAACGGGTGGGAGGGATGGTGGGCTAAGCAATGGACACTGGGGAGGGTATGTGTTGTGGGGATAATTTGTATTGTGTAAGACTGATGAATCACAGACCTGTACCCTTGAAACACATAATACATCATATATTTAAAAAAAAAAAAAAGACTTGGTGTGGTATAAGCCCAGCTCTTTCCCAAGAGTTATAAACACTGACCACTGATAAACACAGAAATCAATGTACAAGTTTACACTAAGGCTAAGGGATCATATGAAATGGTGACAAACTTGGATATTAGAATTCCAGTGAAGAAATTAAAAGTACGATCCCTGAGTATGACATAGACCATGTATAGATAGATATGCCTGCCAGTAATTTAAAGACAGGAATAAAAGTAAAAGTAACTTTAGCCAATATATTAAAGTCTTACAAACCAGTAGGTTCTCTGACCGGTAGTCGTGTCCTGGAAATTCATCCTAAGATAATAACTACAAAGAAAAATATTCAAATTTTTATTGTAAACTTAGTAGTAATAACCAAAAACAGAGGTATGATTTGAAAAAGCAGAATAAATTAAAAATTCACTCAGAAATAAGAAATAATAGAGGTGCCTAGGTAGCTTAGTTGGTTAACCGTCCAACTATCAATCTCAGGGTTTTGAGGTCATGGTTCACACTGGGCACCATGCTGGGCATGGAGCCTACTTCAAATAATAATAAAAATAACAACAACAACATAAGGGTTGTACAGAAACATGAATAATTAGGGAGAAGTAGCAGGCTGAGATGACATCAGGCAGCAGGAGATCAGCTAAATAGCCTATCAAACCATTCCAAACACCTACGAATCCAACAGGAGATCGAAGAGAAGAAAAACAACAATTCTAGAAACAGAAAATCGACCACTTTCTAAAAGGTATGACCAGCTTAGAAGTGAATCCAACGCCACGGGAAGATAGACCCCAGGGGGAGGGGCCGGCTCCCGGCAAGCGGCGGAGCACAAAATCAGGACTTTTAAAAGTCTGCTCCACGGAGGGACATCGCTCCAGAGGCTAAACTGGGGTGAAGACCTCACGGGGACAGCATGGACTCAGGTCCCCCGGGGTCAGAGAAGAATCGGTGGTGTCTGAGTGTCACGGAGCGCACAGGTATTAGAGTGGGGAAGCCGGCTGCGGAGACAGAACCGAGGTTTCCCAGAGCCGTGGTCTGTGACATGGGCCGGTGCTCTGTGCGAGGGGTCCCCACAAGATCCGGGGAGACTCCAGCCCAGGAGAGCTCAGGGATCTACGGGGTTCGGAGACTCCTGGTGGGACTCTGCCAGAGACAGAGACACTTGGTCACAGGCTGGGTGAGCTCTGAGCACTCCCAGAAGCCAGTGAGACGGGACTGATTATGCACGATTTTCTCCAAGCACGGCTGGAGGCTGGGGGGACGGGAGTGATTAAACGCTTTTCTCTGAAAGCGCACTGAAGACTGGGGCCCCTAGCTCTCCGCTCCTCGGAACCGGAGATTGGGAGGCCGCCATTTTCATTCTCGTCCTCCGGAACTCTACGGAAAGCGTTCAGGGAACAAAAGCTCCCGAAAGCGAACCTGAGAGGATTACTTAGCCCGACCCCTGGTAAGGGCGGTGCAATTCCGCCTGGGGCAGAGACACTTGAGAATCACTACAACAGGCCCTTCCCCAGAAGATCAACAAGAAATCCAGCCAAGACCAAGTTCACTTAACAAGGAGAACAGCAGATTCTTATCTGGACAAAATGACAGGGCGGAAAAACTCACCACAAAAAAAAAAAAAGAACAGGAGGCAGGACCGAAGGCTAGGGACCTAATCAATACAGACATTGGTAATATGTCAGATCTGGAATTCAGGACGACGATTCTCAAGGTTCTAGCCGGGCTCGAAAAAGGCATGGAAGATATTAGAGAAACCCTGTCAGGAAAATAAAAGCCCTTTCTGGAGAAATAAAAGAACTAAAGTCTAATCAAGTTGAAATAAAAAAAGCTATTAATGAGGTGCAATCAAAAATGGAGGCTCTTACTGCTAGGATAAATGAGGCAGAAGAAATAATTAGTGATATAGAAGACCAAATGACAGAGAATAAAGAAGCTGAGCAAAAGAGAGACAAACAACTACTGCACCACGAGGGGAGAATTCGAGAGATAAGTGATGCCATAAGACGAAACAACATTAGAATAATTGGGATTCCAGAAGAAGAAGAAAGAGAAATAGGAGCAGAAGGTATACTGGAGAGGATTATTGTAGAGAATTTCCCTAATATAGCAAGGGGAACAAGCATCAAAATCCAGGAGG
>ML097192.1:29738-84737 GCA_003697995.1 Taxidea taxus jeffersonii | reverse complement strand
TTTTTTTTTTTTTTTTTTTTTGGCTCCCTCATGGGGAGGCTGCCTGCCCAGTCCCATCCAATGGGCCTCAGTAAATGAAGTTTCTCTGCTTCCACAATAGCTCTACTAGAGGCACAGACTCATGACAGCTATCCTTTGTTGCCTTTTTCTGCAAGAGATGTGATGTGGTAAAGGGACAAAGCTAGGGATGTTCACAGACCTAGACTGGAAGCCCAGTTCTACTATGTACTATGTAATCTCAGGAATATTATTTAGGAAGATTTTCTGAGGCTTGGTTTTCTTCACCTGTAAAATGGGGATATTAATAGTTGTGAACAAGCTCCAGACAAACCAAGACCAACTCTTTGGGGGAAAAAATAAAGAGAGAGAGATGTAAGTTCAGAAATCTTAAGAAAATATACTTAACAGTTGAATTAGCAATTCTCACCTGCCCTCCTTTTCTTTGACCCGCCTCCTCTGCCACTTAATTAATTAGTGTTCAGTTTCCTTTGAGAATCTTTGCCCTTAACTAAATGTCACATAAAAGGGAATGCATCCATTCATTCGACAAATATTTATCAAATATTCTCTGTATGAAAGATATTGAGCTATGTATATAATGTTGGTTCACTCAGTGAATGATTGCACAGTTATTTTTAAGTGTATAATTTGAAAGCCTATATGATAACCTGGAAATACACTTGTGATTATTTTAAATGAAAAAAATCAAAATGCAAAATGTGTGTACATTATTATATAAGCAGCACAAAGAAATAATAAGCCTATACATAGGGGGAAAAAAGGCTAACAGGAGACACACCAGAATCTTAATATTGAATGTATTTAAGCAATGCAATTATGAGCAATTTTTAACTCTTTTATTATTTCCATATTTTAGTATTTTCCAAACTTTCTTTAATAAACATATATTATTTCTGGAGTTAAAAAAAATACAACTTAGAGAAAAGAAAATCTGCAACCTTGGGGCGCCTGGGTGGCTCAGTGGGTTGAAGTCTCTGCCTTAGTCATGGTCCTGGGATCAAGCCGGGCATTGGGCTCTCTGCTCAGCGGGGAGCCTGCTTCCTCCTCTCTCTCTGCCTGCCTCTCTGCCTACTTGTGATCTCTGTCTGTCAAATAAATAAATAAAATCTTAAAAAAAAAAAGAAAATCTGCAACCTTGTCTCTGCTAAAGAAAGGATAGGGAGTGGCTGGTGCCTTTTGGCTGGGGTTGACTATTGGTGCAGGGCACTGGGGCTGGCTTTGGTGACCCAGAAAAAGCTGAAGGTTGGTCTGTGAGTAAAATGCAGGACTCTTTTACTGTGCGGAGGCACATAACCACTTATGATCCTTCATTCCCAAGAATGCAGAGGCCCTTAGCATCCACCTCAGGCAATCAGAAGCCTGCTAGCCTGGACTTGCAACTTCTCACCCTAAGGTGTGCTCCCAAGGGGCATGTTGGGTATATCTGCCTTCACCCTAACAGCCTAGAGCCTGACAGCTTGTTGCTTCTGCAGGGTCTTTCGTTGCAATTCCAATTAAGAGCCAAACACCCTGCTCCTTACTTAGGTCATTGTCTACCATGAGGTCCTTAGCAAGAAGAAAACATATTTTAACTGAGAAGAAGAAGGCAGGATGATGAAATAAAACTAGGGGCTTGTTGACTGTGAAAAGGAAGAATTCAGACCTTCCTATCTTTTTTCCCTAAAGCTCAAAAGTACTTGTCAACCAGGCAAACAGTTGCTAATTAAATGAGATTCCAAGAATGAAAGCTCATCATGAATCAGGGTTTCAAAAATATGGCCCATTGCACTGATGTGTCAGAATCACTTTGGATGTGTTGTAACAATGCCAATTCCCTGTCCCCACTTGAGACCTACCGAATGAGAATTTCTGGGCATGGGGACCAGAAAACATTTTTAGCAAGCTCCCCAGAGAGGCTCTTATATCCAATAAAGTTAAAGAAACTCTAGTATAGTGGGAAGATGTCTTTCCCTGAGAACTCTTGAACACAATGTCTCCCTGTTGCACTCCAGCTCCAAGGACCACTGGGGTAGACATTTGGGGAACGTGATCCCTTGAACCCCACTCTACTTCCTTTTGGGGTGTGGGTAAATATGTAGCAGGAAAAATGGAGCAAACCTCAAAATTCTTTGGATCCAGTGTATTCAAAATGAACATAAAAGTCATCCATTTGGATTTTCTGTAAACCCTGGTGTATGTCTATATAGCATTTTCCAGTCTGGTTATCTCATTTGGACCTCCTACTTGTTGGGTTCCTTCCTTGAATTATGCAAAGGCAACTGGAGTACAGTGGGCAGAGCATGGCATTTAAAGTTAAAATATCAGGTGGGAGTCTGGGCATATTGACTGACTGGCTGAATGTGTGCAAGTAGGTCTGCTACCCAACCTGAACACCAGGCTCCTCCTCTATGTGATGGGGATCCCCATCCCCCTACCCCCTCCCTCAACAGGTTGTTATGAAGGTCTTTGCAATTTTAGGGGTGAGATGACAAAGGACTCTGCCTCCAGGACCCTGGACGGAATTGGTAGGTTAGCAACCTTGTCTCCCCTTTTGAGGAGTCCCATTAGAAGGTTTACATGGTGTGCACAGGGATCATATGTGCTCTTGCAAAATGGCTGTTAGCCTTAGGACCCCAGGACTTTGCCTCTCTGCTTTTCTGTTTGGGAAAGATTTATCTGGGCTCATGGTAAACATAACGAAATTATGGGGGTGGGGCGAGCTTCCTCATATTTCTAAAATGGGGTTATACAAGGAAAACTTGAAGTTCCTTTCTAGCTACTTAGCATTCCTAGGATACACTGCTTCCATAGCACATTTTTCCTTCCAGAACTCTATTGCTTCCAAACATTTTCATATAGCCAAAGCCTGACAAGGTCCTGGCACTATCTTTGCAAGGTAGAAATGGGAGAAAATTATTCCCTTTTTTTTTTTCAGTTAGAAAAGCTGAGGCAAAAGACAGTAAGTGTCTACCCCAAAGCCAGGCAAAGGAGGAGAGATGAGCCAAGACCAGCCTCCGGATCTTGCCCCCGCTCCCATTGCCACCCCGTTCTTTTCCAGCACCCCTCGCTAGATCCCAGGAGCTGTCTGTCAGTGTGCTGACACCACTCAGGAAAATGCAAGTTTCATCCTGACACCAGGAAGACAGAGCTACGATTACGCTTCAGTCCCCAGGGAGGCAGAGAAATTGCTTTTAGTTGACAAGTGCATCTCCCACACACATACCCCCTCTGGTTGAATGAAAAGATAAAATCAAGTTAAAAATCCCAAATGTTCACTTAATTTTGTAAAGCATTTTGCTCTTTGAGCTAGGGGTAGGCAGGATGAGAGAATTTTCTAACTCTAGAAGCTTCAACAAGGTTGGGGGGAGTAGTAGAAAATAAGGGGGAGCACAGAAAGAAATGACAGAAAGAAGAAAAAGTAGAGAAGTGATCTTTCAGGTTTGTGCCATAATCAATAAGAGAAAATGGAGTTAACCAAAAAAAGAACTAGAAAAACTGAGGTGTGTGTTAAGGTCCTTGAAAACCAGCAAGAGACACAAGCCACGGAGATCCCCATTAGAGATGAAAATTCTGGGGCTTCTAGTAACTAGAGTTTGGGGGTTGAGCAAGGGGACTATCCACTTCCATGTGTTAATAGAGACTTCTCGGCTTGGAGCCAGGGTAATATTGCTCCTAAGCTTTACTTGCTAGAAGGTCAGCTCTGCAAATCACTTGTCCTTACATGTTTAAGTGTGGCAGCTCCCAGTGTGCTCTCATAATCTATTTTCACATCCAAACCTCATATGTCTCTGGAAGTTTGGCAGGACAAAGACTAACACAATCCCCATTTTATAGATGAAGAAACCAAAGTTCAAGGAAAGGAAGTGACTTTTCAAAGTCATTCTGCTTTTTCCTCTTTTTTTTTTTTAATTTGGAAACTGTACTTGAACCATTGTTTTTACCTCCTTCTCTTGTGCTTGGCTCCTTCTCACACACCCACATCCGGACTGAAATATGGTCTTTAGACCTCATATACTTTCTGCCCACCTTTGTGCTCTAGAGACTGGAGACATGCCCCTAGCTGAGGATTGCAGAGCCCTTAAAAAAAGCTCCCTGGCTAAGAACATCCTTATTCTTAGGAGATATATGCTGAAGTATTTAAGAGGGAAGTGTCATATCTGCAATATACATTCCGAGGGAGAGCATGACAGAGAGCAAGTGGGGGAGAGGGAAGGGAAAGAGAGATAGTGTGTAAACATGGCAAATTGTTAATGAGGGTATGAACAAGTATTTATGTACTATTCTTTCAATTTTATTATATGTTAAAAAGTTTGAAAATACAAACTTGGGGGAAATCTCTCCATCTAAGTAGCCATCCTAACTGCCTATGCTAAAATCTGGGGATCAATGGCACATCCCCTCCCAGAGAGTCTCACCTCAGGACTCCATGAAGATGGCCCAGCATTAGGCACAGAACTAGCTCAGCAAGAGAGGCAGGCAAGACCTATAAGCAGTTTTGATGTCCTAGATGGAGCTTGGGTGCTGGGAAATGACCGTGTGTGCTGAGGGGGAGTTTAGGGTGATGGATTTGGTAGCAAAGCAGCTAAACTGAAGCCCTAGAAAAGGAATCCCCCAAAAATTCGAATCAGAATTTTTCCAAAAATAGACTTTTTTAAATTTCGGAGTTTGATTGTCAGAGCTGAAAGTGTCATTAGAAATAACCTAGTCCAACCTCCTCACATCCAGGGGGGACACTGAGATTCAGGGAAGGAAAGTGACTTACCCAACATCGTCCAGCAAGTTAGTAGCTGAAATGGTACTAGAAGCCAAGTGTCCAGCCCTCTAGTCCAGGGCCCGTCCCATTATATCACTCTATCATCCCACCTGGGGTTCGTGGGCTCTTGAAAGGTCATCTGCTCATCCTAGGGCTTGCTCTCTTCAGACCGGCATGGCACTCGGGGGATTTGTAGTCAGCAACAGTCCCTGCTGCTGGGAGCAGAGCCAGACGCCTGAAGATGGCACCTGTCACTTCCCATTGGAATGAATGACCTCCCTCTGAAACTGAGATGGACCAGGCAGAATCTGGAAGCGGTACCTTGAGAGCAGAGTCAGTCCAGGCCTGTGTGGCTGGTGCACCATGGACATTCGAGGCAGAGGAGGTCACAGAAAATGTCCTGAGCACAGTTTGCTGAGGAGTTTCCCATCTTTCTTGGACCCCAAGTGATTTATTGATCATTCGCAGGGCAGCCACTCTGGTTCATTGGTTTAGCTGCCATTACCCCTGAGAGGGTCGGGGGGGGGGTGGTCTGCCTGCCACTTCCCATGGTCTATCTGCTCACAGGATTGGTTCATGGGACAGCTTAGCCAAACCCTCGTGAGCCTGTCGGGATTAATGGCATTTGACTGTAGATCATGAGAAATCACATCAGTAGCTCAGGGTGGGAGTGGATGGAGCAAGCAGGAGGAGGGCAAAGGAAAGGAAGGGAGAGGAGCAAAAGGGCGGGGAGAAAAAGAGGAGGGAGCAGGGGAGAGGAAAATGCAAGAAGGAATTCTCTGACATTTCTGAGCCTGTAGCTTCTCTCACTTTTAATCACCTCCTTTGTTAATTGCCATTTGTCAATGCAATAAGTCTTTCTCCACTATAACTCAATCCTGAAACAACTCAGGTCTAAAAAAGGGACTCAGATCTAGCCACAGAGCCCTGATTTTTCCTCACTAGCGAGTTGTTTGTCCTTCTCCCTGCATTCCTACCTCCTGGGCACTGTGGAGGCATATATGAACACTAGAGCTGGCCCCAGAACTAAAGATGTTAAGGGCTGGCTTTATTTGCCAAGCTGCTTTGTGTCTGGTACCAGCCCAAGGCTCCCCTTTCCTGCTTTCCAGGGCCCAGAACCCTCTCCTACTTTCAGTCATCCACGGCTTATAACTGCCCTGTTGTTCTACCCTCCAAATCCCAAGAGACTTTTCAGACTATAAGCTAAGGTGCAAAGCAAGGAGGGCCCACAAACACTGCATCTGCCTAGGACCAGAGAGTAGCCATGCTTGAGAGGAAGGGCCATAGCTGGAGCCAGATCAAATGGCAGTAAGGCCAATAAGACACATTCAACAAGCTGTGTGTACATGTCCAAAAGCTGAGGACCAGGCTATATTCAGAAAGTCCTTTTCCTGTCCTTAAAGGAAGAAATATTTGGCCAGGTCACAGGACCCTGGGCCCCCAGTGCCTTAGCAAATAACAGCAAAACTTGAAAAAACCTCTAAGTGACCATGGGCCTGACTTTGTTTCTAAGAGGGCTCTGATTTCAGGAAGAAAACGGTAGAAGAAGAGACTGTGTGGCATTGATACAAGTCCTAGATTGTAGGTTCTCCCAACTGGGCCATGTTTGGGGCCAGTTTTCTGGGAATGGGGTCATAGCTTCCTTCCACCTCCCCAGGGAGAGAGCCACCAGTATATCCACCCATATCGCACATCTTGCTATTGTCAGAGATTGTCCCTTAAATCTACTCAGTGATAATGAGAAGTCCTGAAAGATATGGGGTTAGGAGTGGTAGTATTAGCACCCAAGGGTAGGTTCAAGGACTGAATGTCGAACTTTGGCCTCTCTGTTCTTTTGTCTCTCCCTCCTGTCTCCAAAAAAGAAAGGACCTTCCCTGGGGCCCTCCTCAGTGATGCTCAGCCCCTCTTAATACTGCTGCTTCAGCCACCAAGGAGCCTCTCACTCCCTTGTCCCACTACTTGTCTTTCCCTCAGCCTTTCTCTACCTGCTCTTGGGTCTGCAAAGCTTCTCAGATGTATGGTCTTTGCTATCCACTCACTATTTTATTTCTTGTGACTCCACATGTACTACTGAAAGCCCTCATTACCTCCTACTTCTACACATGGTGGCCCCTTGTCAGTGCTCAGTACTCTTGACCACATGGCAAGTCCCTCTTCCCAAAACTGCACCTGCCAGGACTCACCTCTCAGACTTCTTCTGCCTGTTCAGTATCCCTCTGTCACCTGCTTATTCATTTTCTTTTTCCCCCATGAGCTTCTTCTCCATAACCCACAAAGACATTCAGATGCTTCAGTATGGCTTTGAGGATACTGTGCTACACTAGTGTTCTTTTACTGTGCTACACTAGTGTTCTTATCAGTGATTTCTTCTTATCTCTCTGCATTCTCCTCTGGCACCCCAAATGGGGTTATCCCTCAAGATCCTGTCTTTAGTGTTCTGTTCTTGTGTGGAGGAGCTCATCCATTCCCATGGCCCTGACCTCTCTGGATTACTCATAACACCTAAAACAGTATCCTGTGTACAGGAGACAATTTATGTTTACCTAATTGATTTATTTTGTTAACTGCACAGTGCCTTGTACATAACGAACGTTCCATAAAATTGGTGTTGGGGGTCTTAGAGTTTACAAACATTCCCTGTATATTTACCTGGCTTCCTCCTTATAATAACCCATTGAGGCTGATTCTTTATTATTCCCATTTTTATAGAAGAGAGCAGGGGAGTGGAGTTAACATATGTTTTCTACCTGTTTTTATACCAAATGCCTTCTACACATTTTCATTTAATTTCTGTGACAGCCTTCTGAAATACCTGTTCTTAGCCACATTTTACAGATGGGAAAACTGAAGCTCAGAGAGATCTCAGAGAGATCTCAAGGACTATATAGTTTACCTCTTCTGCTATTTCATTGTTCTGTAAATTTGATCATACCAAATTTAGTGAGCAATACTGGAGAGGCATATAAAAGATATCATGAAGGAATATCATAATTATTGTTTACATATAAGTATTTTTTTGAGTTTGCACTCCTATGAAATGTAATGTCAGGCATATAAAGAGCTGAAAAGGAAAATAAAACCACCCTTCTGTTTTGAAACATTCCCTGCCTTTCCCCCTGCATATTATAATAATAGGAACATATTATTGCATGATTACCATGTGCCAAGCATTACATTCGGTGCTTTACATGCATGCTTTCAATTAGTCCTCACCATCACTCTGTGTGGAAGGGGCTCCTATTATGTACCCCAATTTATACATAAGGTAATTGTGCTTCATAGGAGTTAAGTAATTGGTTCAAAGGCTTCTAGTTAATTTGTAAAGTAATTGAAATTTTAAGTTAGGTTGGTCTGACTCCAAAGTTAATGTTCTTTCAATGCCACTAAGCTGACTTTCTAAGAGGATAGAGAAACCAAGGCTCCAAGAAATTAAGTGACGTCAAATCTCCTGACTCTGTACCTTATATTTTTTTCCACTTCACCTCGGCTCCTCATATCCCTTTGTTGAAGGAATAGCTTTGTATTGTCAATGATCTTTATATGTCTGTGGTCTGTCTTCTCAACTATATTGTCAGCTCTGCCAAACCTCTTTAGATCCCCCACATAGGGTTCTCACTAAATACTTGTCAATTGATAAGCACAGGGCTCTCTTTAGTTGGGAGAATTATTAATAAACCATCAGGCTTTGACAAAGCCCTTCTCATCTCCCAAGGAGTTGAGCCCTTGGTGCTTAGGAGATGTATCAATTCCTCGCCTTCCCGCAGCTTGAAGTCAGAAGCCCACACTCTCCGCCTCCGCACAGCATCCATTCTCCAGGGAGCCTCAATAACGTCAGAGTCATTCCACTGAAGGCTGAATTATGTGTGTGACTCTGAGAGGATGAGGTCCCAGTAAAGTGGGAGAAGAATGCAGGCTGTGATTCTGCATGCAGGTGGACTCTGGGGATGATTCTTGCCATCTGAGATGATATGTCAATATCTAGAAGCCACACTCCACAGAATGAGCTCTAAAGATTGATTGTTAGTGTTATTATTGAGAACATTAATAATCATTCTTACATTTATTTGTACAGTGAACTTCCATTTATGCAAAAGGCTTCTGCACAAGATTTCATTGTTTTAGTTTGTGCTGGCTTTCTGCAAAATCTTCTTGGCTTTGATATTCCTCAGAGGGGGGAAAAAGTCCTCTGTCTGGCTTTTGAGGAAGGGAATCACTCCAAGGAAACTAACAGCTGAGACCCTGAGAGGGGAAAAACTAGCTGGCAGGAATTGAAGGACAGCAACTGATGCTTCTGAGCAACATACTGCTGAGACATTTCTAGGGACTGAACACATATCCCCAACCTCCTCCTTCTCCTTTTTTTGGGGCCTGTTCCCAGTACACCGGAACTGGCCCAGTCTTCCCAGCCCAAACAAATCCTTAGCTCCTTCTGCCATTAGAATTCACCCCTCCAGGTCCCTTCCCCCATCAGTGACCTCAAGGACACCTCTGTGGAAGCTGGCTCATCAATTATCTCTTCCCCTCCCTCAGACCAATTTTCTCATGCATTTGTATGAGTAGACTCAGCATCCCACAAAGAGATAGGCAGTAGTAATGATTATAACTAACACTCATGGAAATTTTACTACGAGCCAGGCACTATATTAAGCACTTCACATGCATAATCTCTCTTTATCTTCATAACAGTCCTATGAGAAAGCCTTATTAGGATTCCCATTTTATAGATGAGGAAATTGAGGTTCTAAGTGAGTAAGCAACCTGCCTGAGACCACAAAGCTGGCTAATGCAGAACCAGAATTCAAACCCAAGATTCAAACTCTCTGACAATGAACCTCTTCAATGGACTGTCTCTCCGTATTAGCTTCTACTTTCCAGATAAGAACAATGAGACCAAAAGATCAGAAGACCACCTAGCATTCAGAGGAAAGAGTCCCAGGAAGCCAGAAAAATAGAGTCTTCCTCCCATTTCTGCCAGTGACAGGCTAGATGACTCTGGATGAGTCACTTAAAAGCCCCTGCTTCTGAATTTGCAAGCAGGGTCCAGTGTGTGGGATTCAAAAGTGATGAGCCAAGAATAGTTAGTCTCCTCCAAATTTAAAAAGTTTAAAAGCACAATGCAAAGGTAAAGTGTTCTTGATCATAATCCTTAACATTATTATTCCAGCCTATTCGTCTACCAATGAACCTGGGATAGAGTTCTGGCTCTGCCCCTGGATTCTGGTGCCATTTAAGTGCCAAGACAAATTGTCTCAGGGAGTCGGGGTGATCCATTATCTGGATATGGATTATTTCTCAGGAGTGAATCGTTAGCCCTGTCGGGCGGCTGATGAATTCTCCCACTACACCTGGGGGCTCATTGCTCTACATTGGACGTGCAGGGAATGCAAGCAGCCGCTGGAGTCACAGTGCCCTGAGGGGCAGGGAACAATGATGTTTGGGTTAGATTCCAGGGAGCAGCAAGGACCTCACCCACCCATAAGTGAGAAGACAGAAAATGAACCTCACCCACCCACAGCCCAGCCCAGGGCAGAAAAGGATCACTTCTCTCTCCTGATGCTTGCGGCATCCTTGGGGACAACAAAGCACAAAAAATAAACAGAGAAAGAAAGAAAAGGTGATTTTTTTTTAAAAGGGAACGTATATGGGGAAGGGTAAATCTAGAGAGAAAATAAATAGAAAAAGAAGAAGAGAAAGGAGAGAAAGAAAACAAAAATAAAAAGGGGCTCTAAAAAATAGAAAAATGAAACAGAGATAAACAGAGTGGGGGAAAAAAGGGATGGGGGAGGGAGGTAAAAAAAAAAAAACAGATGAAGAAAGAGAAGCATGAAAAATGAGACTGAGGTCTTTAGAGCCCCAGAAATGGTTTCTTGTTTTTCTTTTACCTATTTGTGTCTTTGCTTTTGCTGTGTGGTACACATGTTTTCAATGTGTTGCCTCAGGGCTGATCTTCAGAATGATCAGAGTCACCAGGCTTTCCTCCTAGCTCTGAAAGCTCCCTTCTTCCCACTTTCACCATTACCATTCTTGTAGGGTAAAGCATTGAAGGCAGAACCAGAAAGAAATATCTTTCTGAAATAAAAGCCATGGATACAGAGTGCTGAGCATGTAGAAGAGCACAGGCACACACACTCACACACACACGTGTGTGTGTGTGTGCATGCACACATGTTGGCAAAATCAGATGACAAAGAGAAAACAGTCTGAGATACATAGGCATACAGATGCTGAAAGACTTGAAACAGGCAGGGGCAGACTCAGGACAGACAGGTATCAGCAGAGCCAACCTGAACATAAGGATGGGCATGGGCAGAAAATGATAAGGAACTAGATACACTGCTGCAGAAATGACACATAGGCACAGGAAAAGATGGACACACAAGCAGACAGGTGCAGAAGCAGACACCAGCCAGGGTGGGAGGAGCAGAAGCAGACACCAGCCAGGGTGGGAGGAGGAGTTTCCACCTTAACTCTGCTCTTCCTCTCTCTCTTTTTTGCCTTCCAGAAGTACCCTAATAAAGGGAATTTACCTCCCTGTGTCTCCTCCCCTCAGGATTTCCCTCTGGGCTTTGTGACAGCTGGTAGCAATGTGTTTTATTTAAATAAAATCACTTCCGCTAACGAGTCTGTTCTTACAGTATCATCCTTCCCAAGGAACAGATGTCCCTAAGCAGTTTAAATGGCTACATCCAAAGGTCCCCTCAGGCATGAGTTTCAATGGTAGATTATCACATCCTGTAGCTAGGATAGACTTGAGGCCTGCCTTGATTCTTTCTCCAAGACTAGGACTTCTCCCCCGCCCCCCAGTATTCCATGATCCTTTGTAACTTGATTAGACTTTCCTCTTCTCCTCTGCAGTTTGAGGCAGATGAGAGGTAGAGGCCAGACAGGAAGATATAATATCTGCACCCCCAACTTGAATGAGAGGAGCAACATAAGATTTCACTGGATTAAAGTGTTTTTTGCAAAAGAAAAGTTTGAAAACCTCAGGGTTACACAGGGCCAGATGAGATCTAAGGGTCCTTCCAGCTCTGACATTCTAGGATTCTATGACTAAGAGCTAATTCGTTCAAATCTAAATCCTCAGTAATTGGACAAACCTTGATTGAATTTGCTGAGCAAACGTGGCGTCACTGTCTGCCCCAATAAATATTTAGCTGTGGCCCCAGTTTATTGATTTTGTGCAGTATCAATATTTCTTGGCACGGTTTCTGACACTGACTGGTAGACCCATGATGATGTGAAACATGCAGGCTCAAGATGCCCTCCTGGGAAAGCCACAGATGGTTGTTGGTGTGTTCATCTGTCTTGGGCTGACACACAGACTGCGCCACCACCCTAGCCTGTGCTGGACACATGGAGGGATGAGATAGCTGCCTTTGAAAGGGAAATAATGCTTGGGTGGGTGGATCAAGTTGACTTAGAGGCTCAGGAATAGGGGCGCCTGGCTGGCTCAGTCAGTGGAGCATGTGACTCTTGATCTCCGGGTTGTGGGTTCAAGCCCCAAGTGAGGTGTAGAAATTACTTTTTAAAAAATCTTTAAAAAAGAGAGAGAGAGATGTTCAGGGATACTGTTGCCAACTGATCAAAAAGAGAACCTAAGTGAATGGGGCTTGCGTTGTACAGCTCTACTTTGATGATGGGAACATCCCTTAGAGCTTCTGTCTCACTTACTATTCATTCTACAGTGAGTGCTTTCTCCTTGCCGATCTCTGTGCTACAGCTAGGGACGCACTCATGAACAAGATACAGTCAAATACCTCTCAAATACAGGCATACTCCATTTTACTGCACTTTATTGTGCTTCAAAGATATTGTATTCTTTTACAAACTGAAAGTTTGTGGCAACCCTGTGTTGAGTAAGTTCATCAAAACCATTGCTGTTGGAGACAACAGTGTTTGCTCACTTCATGTCTCTGTATCCCATTTTGGTAATTCTCACAATATTTCAAAATTTTCATTATTATTTTATTTGTTGTGGTGATCTGTGATCAGTGATCTTTGATATTACTGTTGTAAATATTTTGGCTAATAATTTTTAGCAGTAAAGTATTTTTAAATTAAGATATGTACATTGTTATTATATGTTTATATAAAAATTAAAAAAATTTTAAAAAGATATGTACATTGTTTTTAGACATAATGCTATTGCAGATTAATAGACTACAGTATAGTGTAAACATAACTTTTATATGCACTGGGAAGCCCAAAACTCCATTGATTTGTTTTAACGTGATACTCACTTTATTACTGGAACCAAACGCACAGTATCTCAGAGGCATGCCTATATGAGAGCTCTAGTTGAGAAATATTGATGTTGCTCCACATCAACAAATTTACACTATGGATAAATATTTATGAGAAGAAATACTTTGATAGGAATACTAGAGTATATGCACACTTCTAATTATTCCCACTGGCAAAACTGATGAATCAGAAACCTTATTTTGTATGTAGTATTCAAGATGCATAAAAGCCTTGTAATTCAGGTAAAATAACTTGGTTGTTTTCTAAGTACAACTCCAAAGAGTACAAGTAAACTTAATACTTTTTTGTTAATCTTTTAGTTACACATTCTTGGTGTTGGAGTTTCATTTGTTGGTGATGGTTAAGAACATTGTTTTTTGGAGAGAACTGAGGTATTTACTGGAAGGGAAGATTTCAACCCTCTCTTTGATGCTGCCATGATAACCCTATCATTCCCAAACAGAAATACATTTGGGTAAGTTTATACCTTTGGTCATTCATTTTTTTGCTAATTTGGTCTTTTATCCATACTCCAACCATACACCAGGTGCTTTGTTTGAAGCTTTTACTGGGTCAGGTGTGGGATCACTGAAGAGATTCAGACATAGCCAATGCCCTTGAGGGCCATACAGTTAAGGAGGGGAACTAACAAATAACTTGGGCACTTTATAATGAGTGCTTTATAGCAGAAGTGTGGACACAGGAAAGCTGTGAAAAACAAGGATTAAGAGATGAAGGTAGTTGGAGAAGCTTTAAGAGATGAAGTGACCCGTGGGTAGGGAGAGGTGTGAAACTCAACCCTGTTTATCACTGTGAGGTTGCACGGAGCCCTTCTTGTTCCCCGAGCTCTTTTTTTTTTTTTTTAAATAATCAGTAGCATGTATTCGTAAGAGACACAGAGCTACGCAGCACCATCAGCCGGTGGCTGGGGTTATCCCAATAGCCTGCATCAGTTGAATTTCTTCAATTTAATGTAAAATATATCCATTCCTTTTGAAAAAAATAATACAATGAAGCATTGGTCGGAAACTGGTTCCTATCCCTTAACTCCAGCTTCTGAAATGAGGCTTTCTTTGACCACCCTACAACCCTTTCTAGCAGAATTCTTCTCCCATGTGACAAAAGGGTTTGAGGAATACTGGGCATCATGGTGGCTTGCAGATTATTCACATTCCAAAGGAGCCTTAATGATTTCCAAGATAATTGGTTGTAGAAATAAGTCCTTCTAAAAACCCAGCAATAGAATATTCGTGATGCCACAGGATGATTCAGAGCATTTGGCCTTAATTACTTTGATTGTCCGCCAGGATTTAATATATGAATATTACATTGCGATCTTCAATTTAATTTCTTGTGTAAATGGATTGTGGCAGAATCCTGTAGTCCTGGAACTGGCACATAATTCAGCGTGGGAGACACTATCTTAACTCATCTCATTACTCAAGCCATTTGTTGTCCTTCAGGCTTTGACAGCCAGGAGATGGGAAAGTAGCAGAGGTGATGTGATCTCTCAACCTGGGTCCAGACAGACATGAGCCATAGTCTCTACTGATTACGTTGTTACACAGACATAGACAGCACTTATTTTCAGAAGAAAAAAAAGCATTCTTGTCAGTTTGCAGCTGTGTGCCCTGGTCTTTCTTAGCATATTAGAGTGGAAAAAGCTGGAACATGGAGGTAAGAGGCCTGGGTTCTAGTTCTTTTTTTTTTATGCTTTATTTTTTTAAGATTTTATTTATTTATTTGACAGAGAAAGAGAGATCACAAGTAGGCGGAGAGGCAGGCAGGGATGGGAGGGAAGCAGGCTCCCTGCTAACTAAAGAGCCTGATGCAGGGCTCAGGGCTCAGTCCCAGGACGTTGAGATCATGACCCGAGTCAAAGGCAGAGGATTAACCCACTGAGCCACCCAGGCACCCCCTGGGTTCTAGTTCTAACTTGCAGTATGACCTTGGACAAATCACCTCATTTCTCACCTTGGGCAAGTCTCCAAAATTCTCTGAACTTTAAATTCCTCATCATTAAAGAAAAAGCAACATGATCTCCAAGTGTTTTCTAGGGTGAAGATTTTCTGGCCTATGAGTACCACATGGCTAATCTGACAGTCTTCGTACTATGACTGATAAAAGGTTGTTCTTATCCATATAGTAATCCATATAGTAATATACTATCCATATAATAATAAGCAGCCCCCTAAGAATGAGCAAAGTCAGAGGGAAAGAAGAGAGGAAGATACAGGGAAGATAAGTGGGAGGGAGAGAGAGAGAAATGTAGGGAAAATGAAGAAACAGTTCCACAGCATTAGTGAGGTGACCCGCACAGCTGGGGTGAACTTGCTAAGATCTTGGCAAAATGGGGGTCATTTAGGCCTAAAGAACCTGATAGAAATTAGAGGGGGAAAATGAGACTTGAAAAAGAAAAAAAGAAGAAAGAAAAAAAATGAGACTTGAGAAGTATTGAATGGGAATCCATGGTATTGGAGAATTTATTTGTAGCTCGTTTAACAGACAAAAAGCCTGCACCCAGAATATATAAAGAATGAAAAAAAGAGAACCCCTACAAATGAATAAGAAAAAGGCAGAAAAAAATAGACAACATTCTTAAGTAGAAATTGTATGAAAGTGTATATCCAAAAGGCCAATAAACATATGAAAAGGTTCTCAACCTTATTAGTCACCAGAGAAATGCAAATTAAACCACAATGAGACACCATTGCACACCCACCAGAATGATTACATTTTTAAAGGTTAATAATACTAAGTGTTGGTAATCACTTGGAGCAATGGAAAATGTAAATTGGTATAGCACTTTGCAAAGCTACTTGGGATCATCTACCAAAGTGGAATATATGCAGCCCCTATGACTCAGCAATTCCACTGCTAACAGAAATGCATGCACATGTGCACCAAAGTCAAACAAAAAATATCCACAGTAATATCAGTCACAATAGCTCCAAATGGATATATGGAAATAGTCCATACACCCATTAACAGTAAAATAGCTTATAAGTTATGGCATATTCATGAGAGGGAATATTATAAGGCAATCAGAAAAAATAAAATAAGCTGCATGCAACAACATGGATGAAACTCACAAACATATTATTGAATGAAAGAAGCCAGACATAAGAGTACATATCTATATGTGTGTGTATGTGTGTGCGTGTGTGTATATACATATATATAAATTAATAACTCATAAAACTATAGTGTTTAGAGATGCATGCTAAAAAGCACAAGAATAAATAAAAGCACAGAGTGATTATATAAAAGTCAAAGTAGTTGTTACCTTTAGGGGGAAAGAAAGGGGTTGTGATTATGGAACAGGCACAAATTGGGCATCAGGGCTGCTGATAATATTCTATTTTTTGACTGGGTGATAGTTAATATGGATGTTTCACTGGCTAAGCTGTACACTTAGGATTTATGCACTTTTCTTTAAATGTGATATACTTCACCCACACAAGGAAAAGCTTTAAAAATACGAAAGTAGGAAAAAGCCAAAGACAAATCCTGTGACCCTAAGTTTTATGTATCCTTTCAGTACCTTGCTTCCAGCAATGGATCCTAGACTCTAGGCAGGAGATGGCAGAGATTGTGTCTCATTCTTCTCTGTATCCATCTGCCACAACTCTCCATCTTTAAAGCCAGCTGACCCACACTTACACCTAAACAGCTGTCTGCCAATTGACTAGCTTCAGAGATACTATCCCTGTTGCTTTCTAGGCTCCTTCTCATTCCTCCTATTCTTAAACTATTCTTGTTCCATTGCAATTCTTTCTCCTGAGTCTCTATTTTGTCTTTTATTTCCTGCCTTGTTCATGTCCTCTGGGCCAATGACTGAGTGACCTGACTGGATTTCCTTGGCCTGAATTTCAGCAAGCCCTGCTTCTCCAAATCCTGAATATCTACCTGCTTCACTGTGCGTCTTCCTTTGCTCTTGGCTGACTCAGGTAGGGTATCCACCCCCACTGTGCCCCCAGAGCTTACAGGGCCAAAGTGCCTTATATAAAATCATGGGGGCCAAATAAGTTTCAGAATTCAGAATCTGGGACATTTATCAAGGTAACCCTATGTGTTTGCCTATATTACATAATGCCTCTAGCAGGTTGTGGCATAGCTCCCCATGACCAAATACATTAATATTTCTGTTATGAAATACACCAGTACTCATACTAAGCATGACAAATAAAGATTATGAATATGTTAATATATGTTAAAATGAATTTTAAGCATTAAACTTGTGAGAAAGTTTTTAGTTTTCAGATTTTTGTCCTTTTGGACAAATAAGGATTGGACAAATAAGGATTGATGCTCTGTAGTAGGAACCCAATGTTTATTTGGTAGATGGATGGAAGCATGGATGGATGGGTACAATACACTACATATGTTTATCCTCTCAAATAAGTGACAAAAGTGCATTTAACAATAGTGTTCATAACTTGAACCAAGAGTACCCAATTTGGGATATTTTCTTTTCCACTGCTGGCAAAAGGAACACTATTAGAAAAATCTACCACCTAGCCCTGCTACCACATCATGAATGGCCTGCCTTGAGTCAGGTGGCTATCCCTAAGCCAGTGGCCTCTCCTGTGCATAAAACAGCAAGCCTTTCTCCTGACTTTGGGGTTATGGGCAAAGTAATCCTAATTAGAGAGGAAAAATGGGCATGACAAGTACCCAGGGCTATTCTGTTGGGTCTGATATGAAAGGAAAGGATGGCTATGTATATCTTGAGGTGATCCTCCTTAAATAGTATAGCTCCCTACCAGGCTTTGAAAGTTATTGAGTAGCAGTGAGTTTGAAGTCACCTTCCTGAGCAAGTATTAAGAGTGCAGTTAATTTATATTGCTACTTAAAGTTAGAGCTTGCTGTTTTTACTTCCAGTCATCTGGGGGTAGGAGTACTATATCCTGTTGTGCCAGGATGCTCCAGAAACAAAGCAAGGAGTTCTAGAAGAGGCTTGCAAGGAATTAGAGTATGAGTCAAAATCAAAACTTCAGGTTCCCATACTCAGGAGACACCAAGGAATCATGGGAAAATCCTGCAGGAGAAAATCACACAGCTACTTCTGGGACCAATGCCTAGCGGAAAAACCTAATGAAGAAGGGGGATTGAAGAGAGGTTAGAAGGCTTAGCCTCAGAGCTCCAAGGCACTGGGCTGTTTGCTCCTAGAAAGTGGAGACTATAAGTGACTAGGTCACTATCACCCATAGAAATACCCCCCAAGATTTTCAACCTTAAAACAAGGGGACAGGATTTACATGATCTAAGATCTCTCCCTGCAGTATTTTTTCAGCACCCATGAATCTATGATTTTCTTCTAAAAAATTTATTGTTTCTTGTAAGAGTAATACATTCTCCTTGTTGAAAGTTTTGAAAATTAGGTAAATACATGAAAGTTTACATTCACCTATCATCATACCTCTTGCACATATGAATGCATTCCTTTGTTTTTAAAGTCTTAAAATTTCCCTTTATTAAACATGATTTAAAAGCCTTTGATTTGTAAAGTACTAAAAAATCCCTTTGCCTTGTTGGGAGTTGGGGACACCATTTTCCTTTTTTTTTTCTTTTTATTTATTTATTTTTTATTATGTTCTTTTAGCCACTGTATAGGACATTAGTTTTTGATGTAGTGTTCAATGATTCATTAGTTATGTATTAACACCCAGTGCACATCACAACGTGTGCCTCCTTAGTACCCATCACCCTGTTACCCCCTCCCCCTCTCCCCTCTGAAACCCTCAGTTCATTTCCCAAGGTCCGTAGTCTCTCATGGTTCATCTCCCTCTCCAATTTCTCCCCATTCAGATTTCCCTCCCATTCCCTATAGTCCTTCGTGCTATTATTAAGTTCCATGTAAGAGTGAAACGATATGATAATTGTCTTTCTCTGCTTGACTTACTTCACTTAGCATAATCCCCTCTAGTTCCATCCATGTCAATGCAGGTGGTGGGTATTCATCCTTTCTGGTGGCTGAATCATATTCCTTTTGCTTGCTTTCTTTAATTTTCCATCCATTTGTAAAATTGTGATCATAGAATTTTGTATTTTGAGTAATATGCTTAACTGTATCATGAGCATCTCAATGTCATTACAAAAGCTATGATTCTAGTCTAATTTGCATGTCCACTGGACATTGTGGGGCACACTAAAAAGAAGAAAATGTGTGCCTTACCCTTATGGAACTTACAATGTGGTTGAGAAGATGAGACTTATATACATGAAACCAATAGTGAAAAACAAGAAAGAAATACAATTAGATGTCATTTCTTGAGACAGACTGTAAGGACAGTATGAATCCAGTGGGAGAGATTGATATGGACACTAGTAAGGGGAGGTTCCCAGAGAAGGCAAGACTTAAGCTGGCATTTAAAGGATAGGAAAAGGAGAATGAAGAAAGAAGCATCATGGAAACAGAAGGAATTGGAGGAGGATGGACTGAGAAATAAAAATGCCTTTATGCTTTGTTGTTGATGATGATACGGAGCTACCCATGGCCAGGATTTCCAGACCCCAGGGGCTCACTTTACACATGAACAAATAAACCGAGGTCTCTAAGCTAAAGGGGATGTGGAAGATAAATGCATGAAAAAATGAAGTACTCATATTAACGTGGAAGTAGCTTAGGCTCAGACCTTTTTCAGGTTAGTAATTTACTTGTTTCTTTTCTGTGTCTTGAACAGTGATGGTTCAAACGTTATGGTGCTAGTCCCCAGTTGGACAACTTCCTATGTAGATAGCTGATTACATGACTCCAGAGCCCTGGTAACAGTCCGTTCACTAATGTGGGTTGGTAAGCACAAGAAGAGAGAAATAAGAAAATGCCTATGGCATAAGCCTCCTTCTCCATCCACTGAAGACACAGCTGAAAAACTCATTGAGAAAGTTAATTAGGCCACATCTGTGGTCTGAAGAGCTCCCCAGTGTGACTAGAAGTTTCTTAGGGACAGGAAACCTGTGGTTTGAAAAACAATAGAAAGCTACCCTTGCAGAAATACCACAGTTTGAAATTCATCTGTGATGCATCAGAAAGTCCCCTTGTCTATGGTCAGGAGACTTGCCACTAACTAGTTGTATGACTTTGACCAAATAATTCTATTACCTTTTAAAGTTCACCTCAGTTTTCTTCCTCATCTGTAAAATGGGAATTATTCCAAAGTTCCCTTTGGCACATAAACTCAATGAGTCTATGATTTCTTTGGACCATCACAGCCTTTCAGATTTCAGGAATCCCCTATGACAATGCAAATAACTCTGAGAAAAGACTACTTCTTACCCTTGTGTTGCCAGTCACCACCATACCTGGGGATCGAAGTCCTTGGGGAATGGGACCAGGAGAGCAAGCAGGCCCAGCCTGCAGGGGTAGGCACAGAAAGAAGTGGGTATGCCAAGATGTCACCAGTTAAGCAGGAGGATCTTGATACCTCCTCCTCTATCTGCCTCTCCCCTGAGTGCCCAGCAGGAGGCTGTGCCTGACTGGGTGCCTACGTAGGTGCCTGCTCACTACAGGGTGCCCTGGCTGCCAGCATGCTGTTCCAAGCCAATGGGAGAACCCTAAGGGGAAGTATCCTGGGCCAATCATAGATGGCAGTATCTCTTTAATGGCCAGAGAGACTGCATCTTTGGCTCCTTTTCATTGGTTCAGGCCAACTGAAGGCTCTTTGTACTCTCAGCCAATGCTGAGCCATCAGCCAACAGGAGTGGGCTCGGCTGCTGGATCCTGTTTTCCTCTGAGGCTGATGGGTAGCCCTGTCTTAAGGGCTGCCCTGTCTCCCCACTGTCATCCCTCACTGAAAACTTTTGCCATGAAGCACAGAAGGCATGAACAGTGGGACCTAATCGAGGCAGCCTGATTAAAGGTAGGCATGCTGGGGGCCAAGAGCCATGCCCAGGCCCAGCCCCTTCAGGTGAGTGCAGGTGAACCAACACAGAGAGAGAAAAAGCAGGTTAAACTGGTATGAGTGGGCACTGCAGGAATGGAGCTAAGGACAGATATTGACAGGTAAAACTCTTTATTACTTCCTTCCCATAAGCCATTAGTATCCAAGTGGCTTATCCACAATCCTGTGGCACCCTCTCTATTCTTGCCCTATACCCCAAACCATAGCCAGGGAAGAGTTCCTCCTAAAAGCATGAGAGAAATGTGTTGGTGAAAGTGTTCTGGTTCCCAACTGGAACCTGTATTTCCTGCTTTAGGATGCCTACAATGCCTACAGATAGATTTGGTGGCTCTGGACTCCAAAGATACATGGATCCTCTCATCTATACTCCTTACATCTCAGACTGAAGTCTTATCAATTCCTCATATGCTTTAAGAAAGGCTAAGGTTGTGGGTTAAGCTCTTACTAGTCTGGGTAGCTATTATTTTGCTCCTTGACCACTGCCACTATTATTAGTGCCATCCAAGGGCAAAGCCCTAAACATGGGCAGCCACTTAAGCAATTTGTACACGGGAGGCAGAATGAGATAATATAGAAAGTTTAGTGCAAAGCCTTCCCCATTTCTGAAGATGTTCAGTCATTTATCAAACACTTGCTGAGTGCCTTTTATGTGACAAGCCCTCTGCTAGGTGCTAAGAGGACAAAGAAAGTAAAATACAGGGGCTTTTGGTGAATACCACCAGGGCAGTTCCAAGGGAAGAATGTGTCTTGAGCAGTGGTTACAGACTACAGTTTATGTCCTTTAGTAACTGACCTGATATTACAGTTGGTTTTGGAATGCTCCAGAAATGGTCCTTGGTAAAACCAATCAGAAATGTCTCTCTTCAATGTCCTTAAGGTGCTCCCCTATTAAAACATTTTTTTTTTTCAGGAAAGAATCTGCTACGAAAATTACTGTAAGGCCTTGGGCAAGTCAGTTTTCAATTCTATGTTCAAAATAAGAAATTTGGAGTAGGGGCTCTGAAGCACTTTGAAAATCTGAAAAACCATCTAGGAGTCTATAATAGTAGTCATTTACTCCTCGCTATAAATTTAAGTATCTGTTCCTCTTCCTGGGCATAGATTTTATGCTAAAATTTTTTTAAGGTTTTACTTATTTATTTGACAGACAGAGATCACAAGTAGGCAGACAGGCAGGCAGAGAGAGAGGGAAGCTGGCTCCCCGCTGAGCAGAGAGCCTGATGTGGGGCTCGATCCCAGGACCCTGGGATCACGACCTGAGCCGAAGGCAGAGGCTTAACCCACTGAGCTACTCAGGCGCCCCTATGCTAAAATTTTCAAGCTTATTTTTTTTCTACAATTGTGGAATGAAAGGCTTTGTCAACTGGTAAAGAAATTTCAGGGATCTGCCTACAAAAGGGAGAAGTATTTGGGAAAGGGGAATGAGGAGCAAAGGGGATATAATAAACATCCCCAATATCCTAACAACTTGCTTCATCAGGTTGTGGGACCCTGCATTTTGTTGAGGCTAATCCCAAACCATAGTTGCTGATAAAAGGAATCATTAAAAATAATAAAATAAAGCTCTCTTTGGGGCTTACAGTGCTTTAATACCAAGGGCTTCTTATAACAGTGAGCTTAGAGGGCTTGGTGGGAAGCTCTGAGCACATGATCCCAAGCTGCAGGGATCCCAAGCACAGGCCCAAGATGCAGGGATCAATCACCTCAGCATCTTTGGCCCACACTCTCCCTCCTTCTTATTTCAGGTTCCTTTGGAAGCTAGATCTCACTCCCACTGGCCATGAATATTTTGAATGACAAAAGGTCAGGAAAAATACAGTGATTCAGAAATGCACATTACTCCTTAAGTATATTTTATTGTAAAAGATATCTAATCAATCCAATCCCCTGTCTGAACATGGCAGCTAGAAGAGGCAAAGCAAAGCTTTTGCATTTTACTTCAAACCAAAATAATATGCCAAAGGGGGCAGGATCAAGGAATCCAAATCAGTGGTCTATATTTATGTTTCTTATACGGTAGTGCTGATTTGCAGCTCTCCAGGTGCCAAATGGCATCTGGGAAACATTATTCCTTCCTCCAATTGATGTAATAATTAGATTGCATAAATGGCTCCTCTGCACTCACTGCCAGCCCAAAAGACAGATGTTATTGGTGAGCCAATCAATCTTTTCCTCTGTTAAAGTTTGAACCTGCGTCAGCAATTATGTTGTGGAGGTCGAAAGATACCTAAATGAGTGAAAACTGGCAAAGATGAATTTGGGGGGTGGATTATACTACATTATTTCCCAACAGTGTGTATATGGTTGGGACCCAGGTAGGTACATGAACATATCCACAAGTGGACATACCACCAGGGGTCAAGAGATGGCTAGTGACATCTTCAAGATTTTGCTTTTCTCTATTCCTGTAACCTGCTTCACATTTAGATAAACTGAGGGACTGAAAAAAGTATGTCAGGGGAAAACACTATTCATTTGGTGTTAGTCTTTGTGGTAGGCTGAATATTGACTCCCCTCCACCAAATATATCCACATTCTAGTCCCCAGAACTTGTGAATATTACCTTAGATGGGATTTTCAGATGTGACTAAGTTAAGGATCTTGAGGTAGATTATTTTGGATGATCTGGCTAGATATCTTGAATATCTTGAGTCTAATCATAAGTGTTCTTATAAGAGTCAGAGGAAGTTTATAGACAGACGAAGAGGAGAAGGCAATATGACTAGGGATGCAGAGATTGGAGGGATGTGGCACAGCCAATAGCCAAGGTATGCCAGCAGCCACCATAAACTGGAAGAAAGAAAGAACATAATCTTCCATAGAGCCTCTGGAGGAAGCATGGCCCTGTCAACACTTTGATCTTGTCCCAGTGAAACTGATCTCAGACTTCTGGCCTCTAGATTGTGAGGTAACAAACTTAGGTTATGTCAAGCCTGACAGTTTGTGGTAATTTGTTACAGCAGCCATAGGATATGAAAATAGTCTTTCATTACTAAGCTTAGGTCACAGGTCAAGTGATAAAGAATCTTCCTGTTTGGGTATGAAGAGCACCAAAATCCTTCTCTGCTTAAAATATGCCTTCCATCTATCACAATGCAGTGCCAAGTACTACAATTTAAAATTCACAGGTACATGTCAATGTTTCTACTTTTGGGTAATTGTTTCTTGCTGATACACTGCAAACAGTACATATAAACCCATGTTTTCCATTAGTACTTTGCGCAAATTTATATACCCAATTACTTCCAGCAATGAGGCAGGCCTTGGGGGGACAGGGAGGGGACATTGAAAAGGTAGGGAAATTCAGTAAATATGTCTAAATTGAAACCGCAATTGGGCTCAAATCAAATCTCTTTTAGTAATAACACTAAGTAGGGCCTTTAGGAAAACAAGTCATGGCAGAACTAACTTAATTTACTCTTCTGATAAGGTTACAAGGCTTGTGGATCAGGAGAATGTTGTAGACAGGCTGCATCTGGATCTTAACAAGGCTTTTGACTTAGACCCTTATAAGCCCTTTGTAGATCAAGTGAAGAAATACAGGCAGTAGGTGAGACTTCAGAAGTAGCAGCAGAGTGCTGATATGTAGATCAGGGTCTTTAGTGACAGGTCACAGGTCTCTATATCAGCCCCAGTTAAATCACTCATATCCATGACTTACATTAAGATCAAGCCAGCATTTTCTTTTTTTCTAAGATTTTGTTTGTTTATTTGACACACACAGAAAGAGAGAGAGAGATCACAAGTAGGCAGAGAGGCAGGCAGAAAGAGAGGAGGAAGCAGGTTCCCTGCTGAGCAGAGAGCCCTACCACGTGGGGCTCAATCCCAGGACCCTGAGATCATGACCTGATCTGAAGGTGGAGGCTTAACCCACTGAGCCACTGAGGCATCCCAAGCCAGCATTTTCTATGACAATGAGGATGGTGGGAAGCTAGATGATCCAGCTGACAGATCAGATGTGAGGTTTCAGGATACAAAACAATAATCAGTAGCCTGGAATATTGACCGACCCCTCTGAAATGAAATGTTCAGAACTAATAATCCAAAATTCTCATGTACAAAGACAGGTTTATATACAGAACAGCCATCAGAGTGTAGAAAGCAGAGGAGGTCAGCAGGCACATTTGAGTCAGAAGAATGGTAAAGCTGGCAAAACAAAACAAAAACAAAGCAAAACATAACAAAAACAAAAGAAGCTAAATGTAGTCAGTGTGCCTCTCCAGAAACAATAGAGAACCATGTTCTAACTTGCGTATTTCTCATTATCTAGGCTGTAATGGGGTTCAGTTCTGGGCAAGATTCTTTTTACCTCCCAGATGTATGTTTTCTTTGAAAAAAAAAAAAAGCTTACCGAAGTATGTAAAGTAAAAAGTGGCATTTTGACTGTCTCCCAACATCTTACCCCAAAGGTAATTATTGTTAACAGAGTAGTATGTTTCCACGCTTTTCTATTAAATTATTTATTATATACAATTTATTAAACACAAGCAAAAGCATGCTATACATACTGTTCCTGGGTTTGTTTTTTATTAAACAATATGTCATGGGCATTTTCCCATGTCAGATATTAAGAGCTAATAATTATTAAATGTTCTCCATGTGCCAAGTACATTCTAAAAAGCATTTCGTATTTTAATTCACTTAAAACTCAAAAGAACCTCCTGAGGCGGGTACTATTATTACTATCCCCATTGTAGAGAAAAGAAAACAGGTTTAGAAAACTTTCTCAGGGTCACATGGTGATTAAATTTCATAGATTGGATTTGAGTTCTTGCCCCTCCAGTTCCAGAGCTTGTGCTCTTAAAAGCTACACCATACTGCCTTCAGTACTTTGAGGGCTACTTCATTTAAAAAAATACAAACTAAGAGTTTATTGTATCTTCATCAGAATTTATTTAATCTTATATTAGTGGGCATGAGATTGTTACCTTCCAGAAAGACTTCTCAGAGCTTTAAATGTGCTACTATGCATTATGACTCTCCCAAAATGGAAACACAGTAGGCACTGTTTCCCAAACTTCCTTAACCATCACATCCACTTGTCCTCATGGATCTTTTTGAGGACTGGAGCATTGAGGTTCAACATTTGATGTGCATCTGCGTCACGGGGCTGCTTTTCCAATGCAGATTCCTAGGCCTCAACTAAAGTGCTTGTGATGGAGGTAGTTCATAGACCACACATTGAGAAATGCTGCTGTATGCTATGAGGTTAATCTTCAGTGTGGAAAATAAATATGAGTGACTACACAACCACAGTTTTATTGGGGGGGACTTTTTTATTTTATCTTTTCAGTGTTCCAAAATTCATTACAAGCACAGTTTTAGATAGACCAAGGGCATGAGTAGTGGGGAGGGGAGCACTTTTTCTCCTTACCTCCCAGGCTATGTAATCATCTGCAACTTATCTGCTCCAATGCCAGAAACCCACAGCACAATGAAGCATTAATGTAAGATTCTCTGTGATATAAGTTCCCAAGGGACTAAGACAGCAGTAACAATCACACCACTCTACCTCCATCAATAAAGGAATTGGAGAAGGAAGGAAGGAAAGAAGGAAGGAAGGAATGATGGAAGGAAGGGAGAAAAGAAGAAAGGAAGAAAGAAAGAGGCCACCACTGAAAGTATAAGCTAACAATAGGGGAATATTTCTAGGGCATTCATTCCACCTAGATTTGAACTCTTACTACTGGGACCTCTCTCTTCATTACTGTCATCTATAGAAACATTAAGAACAAATATCTACAGGCCAAGAATTAATCCAATCAGAGGGGAAAAAATATGAAAGAATAAGATTTTTTTTTAAATGGTAAACCTGGACAAGTAAAAGATGACCTGTTCACGGTCTCAAGTTATATTTGATATCATCAAATTCCATTTGCCCTTGCAGGTTATTGCTTAAGGATCACCTGAGGTTGGATCGGAGGAAGAAAAGAGAGGGAGGATTTAAAGAGGAAAAGGTGGAAGGGGGTGAGCACAGCAGAATGAGTGTTTAGCAAGGAGGCTCCTGGAAAGGTTCATCTCCAGTGAGTGGATAAGGGCCTTACAAGAGAAGAGACCTGAGTAACCTATTGCTGGTTTAACCCCAAGCTCTGCCCTTGAGACCCTCTCCACATATTACATACTGAAATTTTCAAAATACCTTTACCTTTAGAATCACAAAAGATCCTTACTTCAGCTTTAAGAGGCTGTTGGGGTAGTACTACAGACCCTATTTGACAAATGAGGTTTCAGAAGTACTGGGAAAAGGGTATGAATGGGGGTTAATGGTATAGAAGGGAACTACACAGATCATGATGCAGTAGAAAGTATACTGAAACACACTATTTTATATTTAGCAGAATCTCAAGCATGTCAAATTGCATAGAACAAAGCTGGAAAGAAATATACATCCGATATTGACAGCTATTTCTGAAAGCTTACATTATGAGTGAATTATATTTTCTTCTTTATACTTGCTGGGTCTCTCCTCTCTTCAAATGTGCTGCAATGGACATTGTAGCTTTTATGCACAGGAGAAAAATAAATATTAAAGAAAAATACAGCATCAGACTGAAAAGTTCAAGTTCCAGCTCTGCCCCCATACAAATCTCTTCACTCTCTGAGACTCAGTTTCCACAACCTTCCTAAGAGCCCTAGGTTTTGGTGAAGACATTGGCTGAGAGATAATGTGAGGAATGGAAAGGAAATGAAAGCTTAAGACTGATAAGCTGCTGTAGTTTGGCTTATCTTGGGGAGTGGAAATGCTGCTTTCTGATTTCAGAGATGGTGCCTGTGAAAATGCTTTGTTTAAGTCAATGGCTATTATACAAGTGACAGGAATTATTGCTGTTAATGACTTCTGATTCTTCATACACAGACACACATGTGTGCCCACACACACACACACACACACACACACCTTCAAACTGCTTAAAAATCCACACTTTGGCTCAATTTTCTCTTCTATTTCCCTGCAATATTGCCTTGATGATTTCATTATCAACTCCAGGTAGAGTCTGTTTCCTGCTTGTTACTAGCCAGTCTAGCTACATTGGAATCTCTACTATATCTGAGCTCATTCCCCTATACATTGTTCTGTCATTAACAAGTGTCATCTACATAACTCAAAATCATGTCCCAGGGCTCTGCAGCAGCCTTCATACTGATTTAAAAAGCAGCTTGGTCCAACCAGGACAGGATCCGGATCTTCTTATTCCAAACCAGATTAATTGCCCTGTTAATGACCATGCTTCACCTGAGTACAGTATCTAATTTTGGAAAGAAAAAAACAACAACAACAACAAAAAAAAAAACGCTGTATGCTCTGTATCTTTCTGGAGCCTCACGGCAGCACTGGGAGGAAAGTAGAGCAGGGATATACACTTTTGTTTACACAGCAAAGAGAGAGCAAGTGACTTGTTCTAGATTCACAGAGTGGATAACAAACAATATCAGAATTCTAGCCCATGCCAGCCTCTTACCCCCACATCATGGCATTAGCTCACAACTGGATGTGAAGAAATGAAAACGCAGAAAACAAATCACAGTGAACCTGAGTACTGAGAGATATGGCATGATATATACCAAAACCTTTTTCTTATTGGAGTAAGACAAGACCCATGACTTGTAGTAAGACCCCATTTGGGATCTGGGGGTCAAGCATGAGAAAATTTTCTCTCTGAGACTAGTGCTGAGTTCTTCCACAAATCATTTATTCTTTCCTTCATTCCTTCACTCATTCATTCACTAATCATTTATTGAACATTCATATGTGCCATGCACTGTGCTTGGTGCTAGTGGATAAGACACAAAGAAAGGCAGGACATAGCTCAGGCCCTCAAGGAATTCACCATAGTCTAGAGAGAGAAACTGGAAACAGACATGACTAACTCCAAACACATAATAAAGTAGGATTCATGCCTTGAGAGAGAAAAAATGCTCTGATAGTCTACAGAGAAGATTCAGATATTGGGGGGGTGGTCCGGGATGATTTCCTGGTATATGAGCTTGACTTATGAAAAATAAGTAGAATTTGAAGAAATTATAAATGGGTAGGAGTAGGGGCTGCCAGAGAAAGAGAACAGCATGATTTAAGACAGACTTAAGAAACCAGATGGGTTGGATGGAAATCAGTGGATAATTGTATTTTGATGGAGCTGGGATTGGACATGAGAAAGGAAAGATAAGATGGGTAGATATATTTAAGTCAGTTTGTGGTAGCTTTGAATACTATGGGCCCAGCCTCAAATTCCATCTTTCTCAGAGGCCAACCACAGTGAATGCCCAAGAAAGGATTTGGGGAAGGCAACAAAAGATGGATGCTGCTTCCTGGGAGCCAGAAACCAAGCCGAAAAAGAGATGATGTCTACATGGACTCCAGAAGGGGAGAAGTCACAGTGAGGCTCCTTGGCAGAGTGGGTAATAATGGCAAACTGCTTTCAGAAAAAAAAAACTTAGTTCACTAAAATTCTTGCCTTGTCACTTTCCCCAGTTCATCTTCTGGGCCTTTACTTGCTAAACATTAAAACTGTTATGTCTTCGTCAGCCTCTCTCCTACCAACTTTGCTCATTGAGAAAGTGGATCTATTTTTCAAGATGACCTCCCTGACCTTTGCCTCAGTGGCCCTCATTTTCCCATAGTGAAAGCCACTGACATCTGTCTACCCAGTTCCTTTTCTGGCTCCTCCTTTGCCCATCCTTTTAGGGTTAATCTTCCCCAGAGTTGAGTCTTTGAAGCTTTCCTCATAGTCTTAAGTACCTTACTTATCCCAGGTCCACATTTGTGGTTGCAAGTACTATATCAATGACCTCTAAATCTGCATATTCTCTCTTTTGAGTCTTAGGACCACACATCCAACTGCCTATTAGACATCTCTACCCTAATGTGGCACAGTTAACTCTAACTCAAAATATTTCCCACCATTTCAGAAATAATCTTCCCACACAAAACACACGTTACTACCTAATGTACCATCATATGCTCTGTCGTCCAAATTAAACAGCTGAAAATTTTCCTTGGCTCTCCCCATTCACTGTTCCTCAAACATCTAATCAATCAGCAATTCCTTTAAGTTTCTACTTCTTTAATACTGGTTGAATATATCTGCTTCTCTTCATCCCTACCGCTGGTCTCTTGTCTGGATTTCTTTTTTTTTTAAAGATTTTTATTTATTTATTTGACACAGAGAGATCACAAGTAGGCAGAAAGGCAGGCAGAGAGAGGGGGTGGGGAAGCAGGCTCCCCGCTGAGCAGAGAACCCGACTTGGGACTCGATCCCAGGACTCCGAGATCATGACCCGTGCTTAACCCTCTGAGCCACCCAGACGTCCCTCTCGTCTGGATTTCTAAAACAACCTTCTAACTGGTTTCCTTGACCCCAAACCATGTACCACAATTCTCATGCAAGCCTTGAGTGGATGTTTTTGTCAAATATCTCTTTTCCGGGAAGCATCTCTTGGTCCCTCCCATCCACTCCTTTCTTTAAGAACTCTTAGGTCTTGCTAAGGAGATATTGCAAAACAACCTCAGAAATGCTGATATTATACCCTGTTTCTGCCAGAGGAAATGAGGGAAAGAGAGATCAGTGCTTTCAGAAATGTTTCTAGGCATATACCATTGTGGAGAATCCTGAATTACATATGTGCCTAAGGCAACAGGGTCTTGTGAGTAGGCTCCAAGGGAGAAGCCAACTTTACCTTCAAACACTCTGAATTTTCTAATTTTACACTTTTTCTTGGCTTTCTTATGAAGGTGTGACCCACTGCTACAAGGATTTGGGAAATAAAATGCATCATTAATCAAAAATTACTCTTCCCTAAAATAAAATATTAGCTCTGTTGGGTAGTTAATTGTATTATCAGAATGAACAGCTCATCCTCTTTTACAAGGGCTTTAAACCCTGATCGCCTAATAAGTGCAGGAATTATAGTTAATCTAGCTCAAAATTTAATTATGATGACTCATACATCACAAAGCAAAGCACACAGGGGCAAAACTCTGGTGAAGTAATGTCCAACTGACCTTGACCCAAGCCTGCTGGCTGGCTCTTTCTAAGTGGGAAGCTGGAAATCCTTCCTGTTTGTGAGCTAGCAGGGCCATGCAAACAAGACCCACCCCAGTTTACCTCAGAGGTTTTATAGGAAAGCTTACTTTAATCAAATCTTACCATGAGAAAGCCCAGAAGCAATTCTCCCTCCGGACTGTGCCTTTCCAGATCTTGTTAGGGTATTATGCAGTTAGATTTAAACAGCACCACTATAGTGAATCAGCCTGGGACAGAGTATTGAGGAATTGTATGAGACCTTCAAAATTTCAAGAATGCATCTAAATCTGGATTCAGAGACAGTCTGAGTTGATAGGAACCTAAAAGGTCAACAGTTCCTGCAGGTGATACAACTTTGAGTTCTCTCATCCTCCTGAATGCTCACAGAAATGAGGACAATTCTCCAGGTGTTTTCTGAGAATAAAAGTATGATCAGACTCATTCATTTGTAATTTTCCACTTCTAATAATATAGTTTAAGAAGTTATTACCTCTCTGAGCAGTTACGGGCACCTAAGTTTTTACCTCACAGGTTGTGATAATTCTTTATTTTTATACATATGCTGGTTGGACTCAATTGCATCACTTTTAATTAATACTTGCTAAGTTCTATCTTTTATATTTAGTTATTATTCCAATCTGTCATGACTTGGGGGATACTCTTTCTGCCCTCTAAAATAGCTGCTACTTTTCCTTACTCTTTGTCATCTGTATTTCTGAAAATTAATCCTTTTTTTTCCTGGCCTGTTTGAAAGTCATTTATACTCTGTCTGTACCACTTCAAGGAGTATCAAACTCCATAATTTATTTTTTGCTAAAGGTGTGTGTCCTCATGTTTCTTTCCAACCTCTAGGTTGACTTATTCCTCTCGGTATTTTGCTGCTTGGGAAAAAGAGATTTTACTCTAAGCCTTCAATGATGATAGACATGTTAGTTATATTCCCCTCTTCTCCAATCTGTTTATCTATTTGTATGTAACAAACCACCCAAAATTCAGTGGCTTATAGCAACAGTTTTATTTTATTCACAATTTTATGGGTCAGGAATTTAAGCAGGCCTTAGCTGGTAGTTTGTCTGATTTATATGATGTCTGCTGCAGCACTAGGGCTGGACACTCCACTTTCCATTTAGCTTCTTTACCTACATTTATGGCATCTTGGCCTTTCTCCCTCCATCTCTCTCTGTCTCTTAACATGATATCTCATCCTCCAGGGCCTCTCCATATGCCTTGAGCTTCTCATAGCATTAGCTGTCTCAGGGTGGTGACAATGATAGGGGTGAGGAACAGAGAGAGAAAGGGAGAGTTAGAGTTTGAAATTATTAAATAAGATCAAATAAGTCTAAATAGAAGAAGCTTCAGAAAGAAAATTTCAAGAAATTAAGGTGTTTAACTTGAAGATGGGATTATGTAGTAGATAAAACAGGGATTTGAATTTATGAAAATCTAGATTCAGCTCCTGCCATACCTCTTACCAATTTTATATCCACAGAAAAATAACTCTATACAGCAATAAACATTTATTGAACACTTTTCATATGTTAAGCATTGTGCTAGAAACCTAGGGATACAGAAACTAAACAATGTGTAAATCTTCAAGTAGCTCAAAGTAGAGTAAATAATCAAATATTTGCAATAGAATGTAATAAATGATATTGTAGTGGTACCATGTACTTCGGTGGTTCAAAAATAAAAAAAGAGTTATTACCTGGGTGGCTCAGGAAATGCTTCACAGAAAAATGATCTCTTGAGCTGGATCTGAAAGAATAAGTAAGAGGTTACCATGCAGAAAGGTGAAAAGGACATCTTAAGAGGGAGCAGCCTAAGCAAAGACATAGAGTTATGAAACAAGATAGTTTCTTTAAGGAACTGCAAATAGTCATCATGGATTACCTGCACAGAAGATTTACAAAAAGTTGTTACTAAAGTAGGTAAAGGATTATGGGAGTCTTTATATCCTATGTGAAGAAATTTGAGCTGTCTTGTCCATGGGAACGTAAAGAATGGCATGATCAGATTTGCACAATAGAAAATCATCCTGCGGTAAACAGGGTAAAGATTGGAAGAGACTACAAAGGCAGGAAAATTGTTACAATAATATAAGTGAGAAAGACCTGGAGCTTGAGCCAGTGCAGAGATGGCTTCAATAGCAAAAAGCAGAACAACATACTCATGCTGAGGAGGTAAAATTGACAGAATGTAATCATCAAATAGATGTTGGGTTTAGAGACTAAAGTGGTCTTCAGTGAAACCCATATATCTGGTTTTGGTAACCAATTGTTTTGTGTTGCTATTCATTGTAATAAAACACAAAGGAAGAGATAATAGTTTCTGTGAGCTGAAGTGTCTTTGGGTCAAGCTTGGGGAGATGTCAAAGAGGCAGGCAGAAATACTGTAATACTGAATGGTCTGGACCAAAGATACAGTATTAGCAGTGATCAGAATAGAAATGATAACTGAAGTGGATGAGTGTGCAGAGTGAGAAGAAAAAGTGGCCTAGGAAAGATCCCTGGAGGAACATCAGTACGTAAGAGGTAAATTGAGGAAGAGGAACCTGTAGAAAAATGGTTACTGGATTTGAAAACATAGCATTAGAAACTATCAAAAATTAAACAAAAAGAGAAAAAATGAAAAAGTTAACACAATGTTAGTGAGTAGTGAGACAATATTCATTAGGAGGACAGAAAAGGAGGAGAAAGGAAGAAAAAATATTGGAAGAAATAACAGCTAGGGGCACCGGGGTGGCTCAGTCAATTGAGCGTCTGCCTTCAGCTCAGGTCATGATCCCAGGGTTCTGGGATTGAGCTCCCCCATAGAGCTCCCTGCTCAGCAGGGAGTCTGCTTCTTCTGACCCTCCCCCTCTCATGCTTGGTCTCTCTTTCTCTCTCTCTCAAATAAATAAATAAATCTTTAAAAAAATAATGGCTGAACACTTTCTGAAATAGATAAGAATTACTAACACAATGTTAGTGAGTAGTGGGACAATGTTCATTAGGAGAACAGAAGAGGAAGATAATGGAAGAAAAATTGATGGCTGAACCCTTTCTGAATTAGATGAGAATTCTTCAAATTCAAGAATCTCAATAAATCCCAAGCATAAAAAGGGTGAAAAAGTACCACAATGACACACATCATAACCTAATTGATTAAAATTAGGGATAAAGAAAAATCTTAAAAGGAGCCAGAGGGGGGAAAAACACATATAACATACAGAGGAACAAATGGAATGACAGCAGACTTCATATCGAAATAATGCAAATCAGAAGGCATCAGAAAAAATAGCTTTAAAAGCACTTGAAAGAGAAAGAATTAATCATGCTAATAGAAGACAAAAGCTGAAGTGGCCATATCAATACATGCTAATTAGGTTTCAGACAAAAGAGGGTCATTTCATAATGTCAAAGGAGTCCATTCATCAAAAATACATAAAATCTTAGATATTACACAATAATAGAAATTCAAAATATATAATGTAATAGGGATAGATATAAAAGGAAAAAATAGACACACCTATAATTATATTTGAAGATTTCAATACCCTTCTCTCAGTACTTGATAGAACAAGAAGAAAGTCAGTTAGGTTAGAGAAGACTGGAACTTGTGAAATTTATCTAAATGACATTTATAGAATACTCTACCAAAAAGCATCAGAATAAATAATTTCTCCAATTACATATACATTTATCATATTAGACCATATTCTGGCCCATAAAACAATCCTAAACACATTTTTAAAACATTAAAATCAGTAGTTGCACTACTGGGTATTTACTCAAAGAATATAGAAACACTAATTTGAAAGGATATGTGTACCCCTCTGTTTGTTGCAACATTATCTGCAATAGCCAAATTATTGAAGCAGCTCAAGTATCCATCAATAGATGAATGGATAAAGAATGTGTGGTACATATATACAATGGACTCTTAGCCTTAGAAAGAATGAAATCTTGCTATTTGCAACAACATGGATTGACCTATAGGGCATAATGTTAAGTGAAATAAGTCAATTAGAGAGACAAATACCATATGATTTCACTTATATGTGGAATTTAAGAAACAAAACAAATAAACAAAGGGAAAACAAAGAGATGAACAAAAAAAATTATTAACCATAGAGAATAAGCAATGGCTACTAGAGGGGAGGTGGGTGGGAGGATAGGTAAAAAGGGGAAGGGGACTAAGAGTACACTTATCTTGACAAGCACTAAATAAAGCATAGAATTGTCAAATTATTATATTTTACACCCGAAACCAGTATAACACTGTATGTTAACTCTACCGAATTTTTTTTAAAAGTCCATTCCCCTGTGGGGATTCCCTCCAATTTGAAAAAAATAAATAAAAATAAAAGCAGGCTGTCTCACATTCTCTCCCCCCCAAAATTAAAATCATACAAATATGGTCTTTGATCAAAATATAATTAAATTAGAAATAAATAACAGAAAGATAATATGAAGACTCTGAATTTTTAAAAACTAAAATATACACTTCTAAGTAACCCATAGGTCAAATAAGAAATCACAAGAAAAAGTGAAAATATTTTGACCCAAAAGAACATGATAATGCAAGATGTTAAATTTTGTGGATTTCAGCTGAAGCAGTGTTTAGAGAGAAATTCTTACTATGAAAGGCTATATTTAAAAAGAAGATGGGCATTAAAGAGGGCACATGATGTGATGAGCACTGAGTGTTATATGCAACTGATGAATCATTGAACATTTACATCAAAAACTAATGATATACTATATGCTGGCTAATTGAACATAATAACAAAAAATTAAAAATTAAAAATTAAAATAAAAATTTAAAATAAAATTTTAAAAATTTTAAGTTAAAAAAGTGTCACACTAAGTTATTAGAAATCAGTGAAATATAAAGCAAAAACACATTAGAGAAAACCAATGTGACCAAAATTAGTTCTTTGAGATGATGAATAAAATTGATAGACCTCTTATCAGACTGATTAAAAGAAAAATAAAAAAGATACAATTTACCAATATTAGGAATGAGGTAACACCACTACAGATTCTATAAAAAAGAAGTGATAAAAAGAATATTACAAACAAAATAATGTTAAGCTAATAATTTCAAAAATTTATGTGAAATTGACAAATCTAAAAAAAAACCTACCAAGCTCACTCGAGATAACTTAGAGTGCCTAATATCTATTAAAGATATCAAAGAATTTGTAATTTAAAACCTTCCCACAAAGAAAACTCTAGGTCTAGCTGGCTTTTCTGATAAATTCTACCAAACACTGAAGTAAGAAATAGCACCAGTTCTTTGAAAACATTTCCAGGAAAGTCAAAATGAGAGAATACTTCATTTATGTTTCAGCATTAGCCTGATACCAAAACCAGTCAAAATTATTACAATAAAACTATAGACCAATATCCCTCACAAAAATACCTACAAAATTCTTAACAAAGTTTAACAAGTCAAACTCAGTAATCTATTTTTAACCACTGAGCCACCCAGGCACCCCCCAGTAATATATTTTTTAATTAAAATTTTTTTTATTTCTTTTCAGTGTTCCAGAGTTCATTCTTTATGCATCTCACCCAGTGCTCCATGCAATACGTGCCCTCCATAATACCCACTACCAGACTCACCCAACCCCCACCCCCCACCCTTCCAAATTCCTCAGTTTCTCAGAGTCCACAGTCTCTCATGGTTCGTCTCCCCCTCCCATATCCCCCATCTCACTTCTCTCCAAGTCCCAGTGTGCTCTGTGTTATTCCTTATGCTCCACAAACCCAATAATATATTTAATATTAATATTAATATTAATATTAATATTAATATTAATATATTACATCATGGCCAAATACAATTTATTCAAGTATCACAGGATTGGATTAGCACTTGAAAATCAATGTAATTCATTAAAAACAAAAGAAAAAAGAAAAACCATATGATTATCTTAGAACAGAAAATGCATTAAAATTTGACATCCATTCTTGATGTTTAAAAAAAAACTCTATGTAAACAATCCATAGAGAATATCTTCAAGTTGATAAAGGACATTTATGAAAAAATCTACAGGTAAGAGTATACTAAATGTTGAAAGACTGGATGCTTTCCCCCCACTAAGATCGGGAATAAGGCAAGGATATCCACCTTCAACACTTCGATTCAAATTATGCTAGAGGTCATACTCAACATGATGATGAGTGAAAAAGAAACAAAAAACATACAGATTGGAAACAGATATTTTATTCCCAGACTACATGATCATCTCTGTAGAAAATCATAAGAGATCTGCAAAAATATATATGCTAGAAGTAATAATGAGGTTAGCAAGGTTGCAGGATATAAAATCAATATACAAAAATCTATTGTATCCTAGTAACAAACAAGAGGACATTGAAAATTTCTTAAATATTATTTCCAATAGCATCAAATAATATAAAATATTCAGGAGTAAATTTGACAAATTATTTAGAAGACACTTATACAACATTGCTGAGATAAATTTTAAAAGACCCATATAAATGGAGATACATACCATCTTTATGGACCAGAAGGCTCAATGTTATGATAATATCAGTTCTCTCTAAATTGATCTATAGAATCATCACAATCCATCAAAATCCCAGCAGCCTTCTTTGTAGGTATTGACAAGTTGTTCTAAAATTTACATGTGAATTTTAGCCATTCTGACTGGTGTCTGAAGGGGCACGTGCACCCGAATGTGTATAGCAGCAATGTCCACAATAGCCAAGTTATGGAAAGAACCTAGATGTCCATCAACAGATGAATGGATAAAGAAGATGTGGTCTATATATACAATGGAATACTATGCAGCCATCAAAAGAAATAAAATTTACATGGGAATTCAAAGGATCTGCATGTGCCAAAAACAACTTTTATAAAGAACAAAAAATAAATTACCTAGTTTTAAGATTTATTATAAAGGTATAATAATCAAGACAGTGTAGTATTGATGTAGAGGCAAATATATATTATCAGTGGAAGAGAGTAGAGTTCATTAACAGAACAACACATAGGGTCAGTTGATTTTTTTATTTTTTTATTTTTTTTTAAATTTTATTTATTTATTTGACAGACAGAGATCACAAGTAGGCAGAGAGGCAGGCAGAGGGAGGGGGGGAGCAGGCTCCCTGCCGAGCAGAGAGCCCGATGTGGGGCTCGATCCCAGGACCCTGAGATCATGACCTGAGCTGAAGGCAGAGGCTTTAACCCACTGAGCCACCCAGGTGCCCCTGATTTTTTTAAAAAAGAGAAGTTTTTTAAAAATTTTTGTTGAAGTATAATTAACATACAATGTTTTATTCCTTTCAGGTGTACAATATAATGATTGAACAAACTATACATTACTTAATGCTCATCATGATTTGTACACTCTTAATCTTCTCTATTTCACCTATCCATTTACCCACCTCCAGTTGTTACCAGTTTGTTCTCTGTATTTTAGAGTCTGGGGTCTTTTTTATTTGTCCCTTTTTTATTTGGCAATGCACTATCCAAAAACAAATAAGCTGATTAAAAAAATGGGTGGAGGACCTGAATAAACATTTTCCAAAGACGACATACAAATGGGCAACAGACATATGGAAAGATGTTCAACATCACTTATCATCAGAGAAGTGCAAGTCAAAAACCACAAAGAAATACCGCCATAACACTTGTCAGAATGGTTCAAATAAAAAAGACAAGAAATAACAAGTGTTGATGAGGACATAGAGAAAAAGGAACACTCATGCACTGTTGGTGGAAATGCAAATTGGTGTAGCCACTGTAGAACACAGGATGGAGGTTCCTCAAAATATTAAAAATAGAATTACCATATAATCCAGTAATTCCACTAGCACTGGATGTTATACACAACTAATGAATCATTGACCACTACACCAAAAGCTAATGATATACTATATGGTGGCTAACTGAACATAATAATTAAAACAAAAACAAAAACAAAACAAAAAATCCCTGGTTATATAAGATTTAAAAATCTTGTAAAACAATGCTCAGAGAAATAAAAAAAAATAGAAAACACTACCTTAGGGACGCCTGGGTGGCTCAGTTGGTTAAGCGGCTGCCTTAGGCTCAGGTCATGATCCCAGCATCCTGGGATCGAGTCCCACATCGGGCTCCTTGCTTGGCGGGGAGCCTGCTTCTCCCTCTGCCTCTGCCTCTGCCTGCCTCTCTATCTGCCTGTGCTCTCTCTCTCTCTCTCTCTCTAGCAAATAAATAAAAATAAAATCTTTAAAAAAATAAAAAAAAGAAAACACTACCTTAAAAAGATATATGCACCCCCATGTTTACTGTAGCATTACTTACAATAGCCAAAATATGGAAGCATCTCAAATATCCATCCATAGATGAATGAATGAAGATGTGGTAAATACAGAAAATGGATGATTATTCAGCCATAAAAATGAATGAGGAAACTATGGTGAGTTCAGTGTCAGTGGAGTGGTATGATTGAAAGATCAGGAGAAAGATAGGAAGTAAAGAAGTAGAGACAGAGTATAGACTACTGATTTTGAGAACTTAAAAGACTCAGGAGAGCTTTAATAGTAGATGAAGGGGACAAGGGTGTCAAGATTTCTAAAGAACAGACACAGTTAAGCATTTGAATAACTTAAACCAAGGAGACTAGTAGAGGGGCACCTGGGTGACTCAGTAAGTTAAGCATCTGCCTTCAGCTCAAGTCATGATCCCAGGGCCCTGGGAGAGAGTCTTGCATCAGGCTCCCTGCTCAGTGGGAAATCTGTTTCTCTCTCTCCCTCTGCCCCTACCCCCTACTCATGAGCTTGCTCTCTCTCTCTTAAATAGGTAAATAAAATCTTTTTTAAAAGGAGAGTAGTATATAGGGAGGTAATAAGGATTAGAGAATGAATAATAACATAAGAAAGTTTAGGGAAGGGGCGCCTGGGTGGCTCAGTGGGTTAAAGCCTCTGCCTTCAGCTCAGGTCATGATCCCAGGTCCTGGGATCGAGCTGGGGCATTAGGTTCTCTGCTCGGCAGGGAGCCTGCTTCCCTTCCTCTCTCTCTGCCTGCCTCTCTGCCTACTTGTGATCTCTGTCAAATAAATAAATAAAAAATCTTAAAAAAAGAAAGTTTAGGGAAGAGTTATGAGTAATAGAGATAGAGAATAAATAATAATGAATAATAATGGAAGAAAGGTTCTAGGGAAGATGAGGGGAGTGGGGAAGAGGAGGAGATAATAGAACAATGGTGGAGGAACTAGAACACAAGGGCCAGTTCTTCTGAAACTGAAGGAGAAATATGAAGTGAGGGCTGGGGAAGCTAAAAAGACATTTGTAGTTGTGGAGATGAGGATTTAAGGGTGACTTCAATTTTCCTCTGGGAAGTATGAGTCTAAGTAATTGTTGGGGGATGAAGGGAGAGGAGAATGAATGGGGCTATTACTTGAGGGGAGTGATAAAGAAACTTGGGAAATAAAAATGGAAAAAGAAAGGTAAAAAGAGATGACCTGGGGCTTTTGAAAGTTTTGCTGAGTGTCCTGAGGGCCCAGCTGAGGCTGAAAATTAACTATTAAAGGCATCAGAGTTTGGGGTGCTGCTCCTTTCTCCCACAGTGGGTATTATGAGATTGGAGAAATAAGGTGTTTGGAGGGACCCAAAGCTGAGACTAAATAGGCATGGTATGGTAAATAGGCAGGAGTGGTATCTGCAGGGCAAGCAGATGAAGATGCAGCCAGTGCTAAGTAAATGTGCCTGAAGATAGTGACTAGGCAACAGAAAAAATGAAGAGAAAAAGAGGGATTTGAGGTACTAGATGTCTCAATGAGGCCAAAGAGCCAATAACATGGAACCAGGCATTATTAGGAGATTTTGGTCACAATGGAATATTGGAGTTGAGTCTCAAAGGTGAAGTCATGTCTTGTGATGTCAAATGGTTGGTAATGGTTAAGGTAATAAGAGGTTAAAGATCAGGAAGGTATGAGGCCAGGGGGTGTGGGATGAGTCTTCTACATGGATATTGTTGGGGTCACATAGGATGATGGCAGGACCTGGGGTATCAAGAAAGCCTGAGAGTCAGTCCTCAGAAAATGGGGAGGAATGACCAAGAGCTTAGGAAATGATAATCACAAAAAAGGTAGACATTGGTTGCCCTATGCCGTAAAGGAACTTAATGCTCTCATATCTAGAGGGAAAGTATACTATTACTGAAAAGATTCATCTTACTTTCATTAAATTGTAGGGGCAAAGTTTTTCAATGCAGCCAGTTGTGTTTTTCTCTCATATCAGTGTTTGGAAGAGTTGGTTTGAAAACTTAGCTCATTGCATCTCTGAGAGAACAAATTAAGATAATGGATTTAAAGTGTTCAGCACAGAGTCTGGCACCTAGTAAGTGATCAGTAAATGAAAGCTGTGACTATTAATATTATTATATTTTTTTATTTCTTTTACCCATTAAGTAATGTTACCCCTTTGAAAAGGTCCTTTAGTGAGCTAGGGTTTTCCCTCTGGTGCTGAAAGACACAGTTCTGTCTCTGAAAATGACAAATCTTTGCACTGACAACTGTTCATAGACCCAATTACTAAAAAGATGGCCCAGATATGACTATATAATGATTGATTGACTTCAAAATATCAATGCTAGTTTCAATTTTGAGGATCTAGAAAACTGATTGTCTATGAATTCTATAATTAGAGATCATGGGTTCTTAAAAAAAATCTTTTAAACTCAGCAATAGGATTACAGAGGATATTCAATAATGTTCCATAAAATGAAATAAATCTTGGCTCCATGTCATACCCTCAGGGCAAACATGTCTTTTATTTTATTAGTAAAATTCAGTGGGCAAAGAATGTGTTTTATACTTAAAGTCAATTAAGTGGCATACCCACTCCAATTATGATTCTGGAACTTTCATGGTACACCAAATGCATTTTGTCATCAGTCTTTCATTATCTTTCTCCCACCAGAATGTAATCTAGTGATGAGGCAAGCCAGCTTTGACAGTGACAGCATGCCCTATCCCCATCAGCTTTCAAACCACATTCTATTGTCACATGTGAGGGAGAATAGAAACAGGCACAGTGGAGTGTGTATGCAGGGGATGGAATCATCAAGGTCATTCCTCTCGGGCTGATGGGCACCCAGACATGGAAGACTGAGAGTCACTTAAATGTTGGACTCTCAGTTCCCATTTAGAAAAGTCTCTCTTTCCTCTAACCCTCCAACCTAACATAATCTCTAATCTTCAATCTCTGATCAACACAACTTCTACTCTCACTCTTGCCACAACTATTTTTCTGCATTCTGCTCACCATTTGGAAGGACTTTCTCCTTGCCCCAAATTACTTCTCTTTTTCAATTTTGCCTCAAGGTTTCCTTCCACCCCTATTCCCCAAGCCAGAGAGTAGAATCCACACTGTGCAATCATTTATCTACTTTCAGGGGTCTGGATGCTCTTGAATTAAATTTTGAGGTGCTCTTCTTCAAAGATCACTTTCTTGCCTACACACTCCTTCCACCATTAATGTCTTTGGAAAAAAAAAGTATACCTTCACTTCAGACCTCATTCTTATTATGAAAATAAGGTAAGGATTGACTTTAGAATGAAATCCCTCATTTTAATAGAAACCATCTTGACTCCCTGCACACCATTCATATGATCCTGAGGTAGGCAAAGAGGTTTCCTAGAATAAAAAAGTTCTTATCTTAAAGGCCAGGAAAGCTTTCCTGTATATTTATAAGAAAGAATACTGAAACACCCTTTAAATTTATAAGTATTTTTCTGGTTATCTTGGCCTCAAGACACAGGCCTCACAGACCTGAGTCACTCATATTCTTTGTTTAATGGCACACAGTCTTCATAACAAAGACTCTCTTTTTTGTTTTAATTAATTATATTTTTTCATCATTTCTAATCTCTAATTCCATTTTCCTTCTCCCCCCATAGATATCTATTCTAGTATACTCATAAACCTCTTTTCAATCCTTTAAGCTTTTTTATTTAAACATATAATGTAACCCCACCACCCTCTTCAATCCATCATTTACATATTTATTTAAATGCGTGTGTGATCTTGAAATTTATAGAAATTTTGCATAAATTTTATTGCACCTTGAAACTCCCTTTATTATTTTTTCACTCAACATCATTTTTGTTTAAGATCTATTCATGTTGCTTTAGGCATATTGTTTTGGACTGAATATTTGTGTCCCTGCCAAAACTCCTATGTTGAATCCCTAAATCCCATTGTGATGGCGGTTGGAGATGGTGGGCTTTAAGAAGTAACTAGAGTTAGATAAGGTCATGAGGGCAGGGCTTTCATGATGGGATTAGTGCTCTTAGAAGGAGAAACACCAGAAAGCTTGCTTTCTTTAAGTCAGGAAGAGAACTCTCACCTTACCAAAAACTAACTATGCTATGACCCTGATCTTGGACTTCAACCTCCAGAGTTGTGAGAAAATAAATGTCTGTTGTTTAAACCACCCAGCCTACAGTATTTTATTATGGCAACTTGAGCTAAGACATGTATCTAGAGTATTAGTTCTGATCTTACATGGTATTCTCATTGTATGCATATATCACATTTTACTCATCTAAATCCCCTAGTTGTAGATATCTAGGTTGCCTTCATTGCTATCACAAAATATGATTCCATAAACATCCTTGCACATGTCCCTTAATGAATTTGTTACAGAATTATAAACTTGGTCATAAAGTTTATACATATTTAATTTCATTAAGCACCTCTAAATTACTCTCCAGAGTGACTATACCAGTTCACATTCCCACCAGCAGTCCATGAGAAAATAATTCACTGCATCATCATCTACTCACTCATAATATTATCTAACTTTCTAATTTTGCCATTCAAATGTGTGTTAAGCAATTTCTTATGGTTTTTCAAATTTGCATTTATCAGAGTACTGTTGCAATCAGGTATGTTCCCATAACATCAGATTTCCTATTCTGTGAAATGTCAATTCTCATATTTCACTCACCTTCCACTGAGTAGATTTTTTCTTGTTTGGAGATTTTGAAAGATATATGTTTTATTAGTCATAAATAACTCCATCTGCTTCCAAAATGGATTTGAAATAGATTAACAAAAATTCAGAGCAATAGGGGAGATGAATAAAGATCAAACGAGTGATAGGAAAATCATATAGAAATGTCTATCCAAGTGCTTTGTCTATTTTTAAAACTGCGTTATTTGATGTTTTTTGCTGTTGAGTTGTAGGAGTTCCTTATATATTTTGGATACTAACCCCTTATCAGATAGAGGGCTTGCACATCTTTTCTCCCGGTTCATAAGTTAACTTTTCATTCTGTTGGTTGTTTCCTTCACTGTGCAAAGGCAATTTAGTTTGATGCAGTCTCCACTTTCCTATTTTTGCCCTTTTTGCTTGTGCTTTTGGTGTCATATCAAGAAATCATTGCCAAGACCAATATCAGTAAGTTTTCCCCTATGCTTTCCTCTAGAACTTTCACATGTAGGCACTGAAATATTTATTAAGAAGGTAGATCTCATATTAAGAGTTCTTGCCACACAAACACACACACATACACACACACACATGAACACAAGGAAACTTTTGGATGTGATGGATGTGTCTGTTATGCTAATTGTGGTAATGTTTTCACAGGTGCATGCATATGTCCAAACTCATTGAATTATATACATTAAACATGTGCCATTTTTTGTACATCAATTATACCTCAATAAGGATATTTTCAAAAAATTTAGAAATGCCTTTCTAGGCAGGATGAAGAGTGAAATAGTTACCTCTACCTAACATAAGTCTGAGTCTCCTAGCAGCCAAGACCAAAAGAAAAAAAATGATTTATTCAACACATAATTTTATGCTGAAGCTCTAGGGTGTTAGGTTTCCTTGGTCTTTTGGCTGAGTCTGAAGAAGGAAAATAAATATGGTTTTGAGATTATAATCTGACTAAATCAAGTCTGCAAAATACAATCATCAGAACAACACTAGGAAAATGTTATTTGGGGCTGAATCATCTCACTAATCATCGTATCTGCAAAAAGCTTTTGAGACTTTTGTTTTGGATGAAAAATATCTTCAAGACATGTTGATTTTTAAGTTTCTTTAACATTTTGTTTTGAACAGAGGGAAGCAGAATGCATAAAACCATTTTGAAAATGTTTTCTCAAAACACTGTGATGCTAAACAGTGTTTAAAGAATTTTGATTTCCAAATGTCAACTTCAAATGGCCATGAAAATTGCACTCCTTAGTGACAAATGAGTCTCCCACTGCTGGACTGGAGCCAGCTTGCCATAGCTTTTGGTAGAAGGCTGTACGAAGTCAACCTTTTGAGGGGGACTCCCAGTTGGGGATCAGGATCACTAAGAGTTAAGCCTTATGAATAAAACAATGCATGGTTGGGGAATGCAGAGGCAGTACCCATAAGCCAGTGGTCACTAATAGTGTCTCAAGAAAGGTAGAGGGGTAAATTAAGAAATGGCCCCTTGGGCTTCAACAGTCACTTTGGGGAATCTGCTATCTGTTCAGCTACAGTAAGTAAAATTTTGCAAGCCACTTAGCCAACCATGGTTGAATGGTACTTCTGGATCTTTATGAATCCTAATATCCCAAAGCAGGAAAAAACACTCAGCAAATAGCATTGTCTATGTGTATACTATGTTCCAAGCCCTATGGCAGGCACTTGCCATACGTTGTTGCATTCAATGTTCTCGTAATCCCATGAGGTATACAATAGTATTAACCCCATTCTACAGATGAAGAAATCGAGGCTTAGAGCTTAGTTGACATCCCCAAGGTCACACAGCTTGCAAGTGGAGAAACTGGAGCTAGAACTGAAGTCCCCAAACTCCCAAACCTATGCATTTAACCATTTCATTATATTACCTATCCAATCAGCAGTGGGATCAGTTATTGAAATTATTTATTGTACTAAATAATATCTTATATTAATATTGTCCTTTGCTGCTTACCAAACATTTTACATCTTTTTCTCCCTAACTAGATCATTCACTCTTTAAGGGTATAAACTGCCTTTTATGCTTCTCTTATGCCCTAGTAGTGCCTAATACAGCTCTAGGAATTTAGGAGGGAAAGAAAGAAGCAAAGAACTAATATTTATTTGGTACACCCTATGTTCCAGGTGCTATCCTAGGCATTTTATAAGCTTTATCTCATTAAATCCTCACACTCCCATGATGTACATGCTACTAGTATTCCTGTTATATAGACAAGGAAACTGAGGCTTAAAGTTTAAGTGACTTGCTCAGAAAAAAAACCAGACACAAAAAGTACATTCTGTATAATTTCATTTATATAAAGATTAAAACCAGGCAAAACTACTATATGGTGCTAGAAGTGATAGGAGTAGCTAACTCTCTAGAGGGTACTGACTGTGAAGAGACATGAGAGAGTCTCCTGGAAGGCTGTAAAGTTTCTACATTTTAATCTGGGAGATGTTTACCTGTATGTATGCATTTGTAAAAATTCATCACGGTGTACACATAAGACTGATGCACTTTTTTGTATATAAGTTGTACCTCAATTAAAAACAAACAATAACTTTGAAAAATGACTTCCTTAAAGTAGCATGACTAGTAAATGGTAGAGCAGCAATTTGAATCCAGGTCCATATGCTTCAACTCTGATGCTTCCAAAATCCCTGCCTCCTCTCACTTCTGCCATTTTTATAAGCATGCGGTTGATCTTCCTCTAGACAGTTTTTGCTTCTCCTCACAGCTTCCCTAGATGAACACAAGCTGTGTCACTTCTGCCATTTTTATAAGTATGAGGTTGATCTTCCTCTAGACAGTTTTTGCTTCTCCTCACAGCTTCCCTAGATGAACACAAGCTGTGAGAACAGGATCCACTCAGTATCCTACCCTCCAGCACCCGCCACACCCCTCATTCAACATATGAGCTTCCTTTTAATCCAGGGACCATATTTTTAATCCTCATGATGTCAATAATTCAAGCAGAAGCATCCATCAAAAGGACTTTAGTAATTAAAAGCTGGTGATGTTGAAATAATTATTCTGCTTACCTTCTAAAGATTGGAGAGTTTTGCAACCATACACTGGAAGCGATAATAAGCAGTTTCAATTTAGTTAATCTTTTCAGTCTCACCAGTACTTATTGGTTAAATATTCTGCAAAAGCCATTTGTTGGATCCAGTGAAGACTCCAAAGACAATGACAGAGTCATTGAGGAGCTCTAAGTCAAGTGGGGGAGGCAGATGAGCAGAGGAAGCTCTGCTCTGTCATGTGGTAAAATGCTCTGCATTTTCTTCTGGTACAATATACAGCTGCAAACTGCTATGAGAATTGAGAGGGAGATGCTGGTTTTAAGGTAAAGGGTGTATCGGGGAAGCCTTCCCAGAGTGAGTGACTTTGAACTGAGCCATGAAAACTTGGACTTGAACTAAACAAAATCCACAGACTTATCCCTGATTCCTCTCTATTTCTCTCATATCCTACATCCAAACTGCAACCAAAGAAGTATTTTGACTCTGCATTCAAGGTATATCTTGTCCAGCTACTCTCTCTTCACTTACCCTGCTAAAACTGTAGACAAAACCATAATCATTGGTCACTTGGCCTATTGCACTAGCTTTCTAACTGGTTTCTGTCCTTCTACTCTTGCCTCCAGGAATTTCTTCACCAGGGTTCACACATCTATTAAAAACATCAATCAATTGTTGTCATTTGCCTACTTAGAAATCTTTTGCTGGCTTTTGATTTTATTTAGAATAATATCTCAACTCTTTACTATGGTCTCCATAACCCTCTATGGTCTGGCCACGGCCTAGCTCTCTGACCTTATCTCCTCCCCGTTTCCTTGCTCACCATACTTTGGTCATACTGGCCTCCTTACATTTCCTAAAATTTGCCAAGTGTATTCTTGCATCAGGGTCTTTGCATTCTTAGTTCCTATTACTTGGAATGCCTGTTTTTTCACCTCATTCACCTCATTCATGCCACCTCCTCAGAGAGGTCCTCCCTGAAGTCCCCAGCTAAAATAGGAATCCACCATTCTCTACCCCTTTTCTTTGCTTCATTTTTCTTCATGGTGCTCATCAATACTTTACATTTGCTTATATAAATATGGCCTTGATTTATTGACTGTCTTTCCCACTAGAATATAAGCTCCATCAAAGCAAGAGTTTTTGTCTGTTTTGCTCACTGCTAAATTTCCAATACCAAGAACACTGCCTTGCACATAAATAGGTACACAATGAACAACTTCTGAATATACAATAAGAGATAGGGAAAAATATATTTCCAGTGGAAAATTCATTCATGCATTCATTCAAAACAGTACAAAGTACTGAGTGTAAGGTATGTCAGGGAAGGTAAGCCTGACAGATGTGGTCACTCTCTTCCAAGAATTCCCAGTCTAGTAAATAAGCAGTTACAAACTCTGGGCTAAATTCTTTAATGAGGATGAGCACTGTGGACTGTAGGAGCGCATGGGAGAACTATGCTGTGATGACTAGCACAGTGGCTGGCCCATGGTATTCATTCATTCATTTATTCATCTACCAAACACTGTTGAGCACCTGCTCTGTGAAAAACATGGTGCTTGGCAAAGGGAAATAATCAATTAACAAGATGACTAAGTTTCTTTTCTTACTTAGAACACAGTCAATAGAGGAGGAATGTGATCCATGTTGGGGTATAGAATGACAAAGGTGAAGGGTGGTAAATAGAAAGGAGGCAGGAAGCTGGAGGTAAAGAAGCCTGGAAAAAGTCTATTCCAACAATCCAGTCACAAAGGAAGAAGAGCTGATTTGGATCAGAGGGGTTGGGGGTAGAGAGATGGGGGTTGACATTGGCCATGACCAGTCAAGTAAGATATGGCCATTTTCCCCCAAGGCACCCTTAACATGGCCTGAAGAACCCCATATCAGGCCTTTTACTCTCTCCCTTCCCACCAGAATGCATGCTGGTTTCTCAATCAGGAGACCCCATTAATTCTTCCTGATATTTTATGAGGTACTCAGCACAGTCATATTCCATTACACAGGACTGAAATCTACTGGAAATAAAAATGGTGTGTGGAGGTGTTTTCCTACTGTAAGGCAAGCTATATTAACCCTACTGAGCAGCAAAGTGGAAGGGAGGCAGAAAGCAAGCAGGAAGCAGACAGGAGCCAAAGAGGGGTGTGAGAGAAGGAAGGCCCCTCCCTTGAGCCAGCCAACTGGGTCAAGAGAGGCTGACCAAGGACTGAGTTTCCAGAGGCCCATTCCATTTCAGATGACTTATTTAGGCATTACTTTATTTATACCCCTGCCTCATTCCACACTGCCTTCTGATCTGATCTGTTGATCCTCTCCCCTCCCCTCACCCTTCAAATTAAAGGTCGTCAGGATAGATTTCCTTGGGGGCCCAGGCTACACCTGTTTCTTGCACGTGCTCAAATGGGAAAATGGCCAAGGACTAAATACAACCACTTTGTCGTTGGGGAGAAAACTGAGACCCAGAGAAGTTGGTGAAACAGCTCAAGATCACACAGCTAATAAATGTCTAAATCCTGATTTTGCCTAGATGTGAGCCTAGGTACTCTGATATTCTTAGTTTGGGAACAACATTTTTTTATGGTTCAAATAACAGGAACTCACTTCCCCATGGATATCTTTCCTAAATGAAGTGAGAATGTCATTTAGTGGAAAAAGCAGATTTCCTTTACAAGTTGGGGTGTACTCAACTTTGCAAGAAGCTAGGCTTATAAATATGAGATTGTGGGAAAGGGGTACACCCATGCCTATGTGGTGATTTCTATCAGTTCCTCATATACACACATATGTATATACACACGGGTATACTTCCCTACTCTTCAGTTGCCCAGAAAACTGAGCCCATCACTAGTGCAAAAAGTTCTTTTTAGGATGCAGCAACCATTTGAAATATGACTCCACAGTGGTCTGTAGCGCCTCAAAGTGGGTGAGAGGTGACTTCATCATTTGAGCCTCTTCCTGTTCAACCGCAGGCCCCAGTCTCTCCCTTTCTCTCTCTAACTCCCCCTACTGTCTGTCATTTTGTCTATCACACTTGGTCTATTTCTCTCCTCTATCTCTTGTTCTCTCTTCTTTCTTATCTCTTTCTTTCATTGCTATCTCTGTCTGTATCTCTCCATGTCTCTGTCTTTTTCTTTCTCTCTCTTTTCACCACACTTCTTTTTATCTTAATTACTTGCACACCTACTCTGTCTTTCACCCCTTCCCTTCCTCTCTCTATTGCAAAAAGCCCTCAAAGAATCTCAGGCTTCTAAGCTGACCAGCCAGAACTGGCCTGTTCAGCTCTTAACTGGCTATCTTCCTTAATCTTTCTATAAAAATAAGTCATAATTCCAACCTAGATTAATGGCCTCCCTGGGGAAAAAAAACCCGGGTCTCTGCCCCTGAGCACCCCTCCAAGGACTTGGCATAGAGGTGGGAATACAACAGGTGTCCAAAAATACTCATTTCCCTGCCTTAGCCAACCCCTCCAATTGACTGTTCAGAAATCACAAAGCTATCCTTAACCTCAATACCTCCTCTTCGGAGCTGAAATAATTCATGGCAACTGGAAAGGAGAAGAGCCTCCCAGAGCACAATGAGCACATATGCCTTGAGAGGTCTTCAACTCCCCCAGACCCTGTAGTGGTGTATCATTTGTCCCAGGTCCTAGCCTCCTGGAGCCAGAGTAGGCCAGCCATGAGCACGGGAATTTTGGTCTGATTCCCACAATACCTCAGTCCCCTCACAACCTTGCCTACAGATTTCCCCTATAGTCAGGTCCCAGTCTTTGTCTCATTGCTTACTTGTTGTATGAGCTCATGTTTAATGTTTGGTTCCCTCATTAGACAGTGGGTTCCATGAAGGCAAAGTCTGTGTCTGTCTTTTTACATTATATCCTCAGTGCCTAGCACAGCACCTGGCACAGAGTGAAAGTGAATATGCATTTGTTGAATAAATCAGCAAACAAGCCAACTATGCTCTGTAAATCTCCATTTTTCTCTCCTATAGGATGAGCAAAATGCCAACTCCTTTCTAGGACTCTTAGGAGAGTGAAAGATGATAATATATGCAAAGTGACTAGCATACAATAGGTGCTCAATAAATGTAAGAACCTTGCAGTATTGTTGGGAAGACAAAAATCACATGACACATAGAGAATTAACTAGCACAGTGCCTGGCGCAAAGGAGACACTTAATAAATGTCCATGCCCTTCCACATCTTTACCACATCTTTACCAGCCTGTAGCCAGAGCTGCAGGGGGACCAACTAGGAGTGAGACCCCTCCCAGCTGCCTCTAGGAATATGGACTTTTACCTTCTGGTAGCCTATTTCAACAGCGCTAAGCGGGCGGACACTTCGACTGTAATCCCCAAGGCCCTGTCTTCAGCCCCTGCCCAGCCTTTCCTGACTAATTAGATGAGTAACGGTGTTTACTGTCTCTGGCTGGGCAGCTGACGGATGGTTGAGGCTACAGATCATTAACCTTTCCTGGGTTCCCAAATGTTCTCATTAAGGAGTTCTGTCCTATATCTTTTTCCAGCCCCAAGCTAAGGGCTGTGGGACTGGCTGGCAGGGTGGGACTTGACTCCAGCAGTTCTGGGCAGAGTTCTCTGCTGCAGCCTCAAGGATTTTGTCTGTTCTTCCCCACCCACCCCCCAACTCCCACCTCTTCCTTCAGAAATTCTCCTCCCAGAGATATATTCTCTTAGGAAACCCCCAATGAGAATATATTACCCTTCTTGCCTCTTCTATATCTCACCAGGATGTGAGGATCAATTTGGGACTGAAGGGCTACTGGAAAGATCCTCAGAACTCTAGGATAATAGAGCCCTAGAATACCTGAGGCTTACCCCGATTCTGCATCTAATTGGCTCTGTGATTTTGAGCAAACTACCCTGCCTCTCTCTGCCCTGTTTCCCTACCTTTGGAATGAGACTCTTTGGTCTTGAAGGGCTTTTCCAGCTCCTGAGATCTCTGTTTCAGAGGCAGGGGTAGTGGCATATTAGTATAAGACAGAACTCAAGAGATGTTGCTCACAAATTATTACTCCACTCCAGTACTCCAATCTATCCAGTTTCTATCTAAGAGAACTCTTTACTCCCTTCATGCTTCTCAGAAGGTCTCTACGCAGGATCTTCTGTTTTCCTAGAGGCATACTTGATGATAAAACTGTAGGAAAGGAAGCCCAAAGAGCTGGTGGTCAGGATTACTATGGTGAGGGGTGCCTGGGTGGCTCAGTGGGTTAAAGCCACTGCCTTCGGCTCGGGTCGTGATCCCAGGGTCGTGGGATTGTGCCCCGCATCGGGCTCTCTGCTCTGCGGACAGCCTGCTTCCTCCTCTCTCTCTCTGCCTCTCTGCCTGCTTGTGATCTCTGTCTATTAAATAAATAAAATCTTAAAAGTGAAAAATTCCATCACTTTTTAAAAAAAAGATTACTATGGTAAGTAGTGACTTGTTTGAGAAAGCTGAGTATGTAGCAGGACAGGGTTTGAAGGAGAGCTATAAACAAATGAATTCTCTAAACTCTCATGGCAGAAATATGCTTCTTGGTTCTGCCTCTAACTAGTAGTATGACTCGGGATGAGTTGCTTAACCTTTCTGAGCTTTAGGTTCTTTAACTGTAAAGTAAAAATAATAAAAACCAGAGTAGTTTAGGATATTCAGTGAGACAAATAATTTCAATCTCCGAGCTCAGAGCCTGCCTTTTCCCAAAGGGAGTCAAATCCTGCCCCATTTTATCTCAATCAAGCCATCATCTTCTCACTGAAATTCAGGGGGTGAAATTTTAGCACATTCTCTTTCAGCTTCACTATGAGCCAGTAACAGAGGCTTGGAATATCTAGCAGAAGAACCATTCTTTGAGGACCTATGGCACATATGTATTTTAACCGGGCAAAGGTATTGAATGGGAAGATGGAGTGGAGTGAGCTAACACTTTGCAGGAAGAAATTTACCTGATTAAGTTTCAGTACCCAGAGCACAGTGATGGGATCCAAATCAGAGAAGTGGAAATGACCAAGACAAGAGTCATGGAAGGGCTGAAATATAGGACATTAAAGGAAAAAACCCTCCATAGCTCTTATTCTCTCTTTCCCCTCACTATATCCAATCCATTATGGAGTCTTATCTACCTCCTTGAATAATTCATTTAATTTAAACTCAACATTTCAGAAACTGAACTTACTGTTCCCCCCTTAACATGCTCCTCCTCCCTCAGTGTTCCCCATTTCAGTGAATGGCGCAACCATCTACCATAAGTCCCACATAAGACACTGGGCCACATCTTTCACTCATTATTCTCCCTGAATCTGTAGTCAGTCTCCAAACCCAGTATATTTTACATCAAAAACATGCCTCAAATCTGCACACCTTTCTCTGTCTTTACTCCCAATGTCTAGGCTATATTTTAAGCCAATTGAATCAGAATCTTGGGAGGTAAGACTCAGGAATCAGTATCTTTTTAAGCTCACTATATATGAGTCTAACTCATAGCCAAGGATGAGAACTACTGCTCTATACATTATCCAAAGTGGTATTTTCAAAACACAAACCATACCCGTTACTCTCTTGCTGAAAACCCTTTCCTGGATTGTCGTCGTGCTTAGAATAAGCTCCATGCTCTTTCCTACAGCCTATAAGATCCTCTAAAAGACAGTCCCTGCTGATCTCTCTATTATCTATATCTTCTCCTTTCTTCTTACATGTCAACCATATTGGATTTATTTTTGTACTCCCAATACACTAAATCATTCCCATCTCAGAGACTGGCATTAACTATTTCAGTATTGCCAAACTCAAAGGCCAACATTGAAGTCTCTGTTCTGTTCCAAGAAGGCTATCTTGACCATACGAGGAAGGAAGATAAACCAAAGAGCAGTGAAGAGGCTTAAGTTTTCCCTTAAACTTTCCCTCACTGCTTCTCCATCGAGGGCTCTAACATACTACTGAAATTGGTTCATACGGTGTTTCCCATACCATCTGTTACTGTTTTGAGAGACTTGAGCTGGCCAATCCCATCGCTCCTAACAGTTTCATACTATGCACTCTAGTTAAAGTGGCTACCCAAAATATAAATTAAACCCACAATGAGATACCACTACACACACACACACACACACACACACACACACACACACACACATCAGAATGGCTAAAATTTAAAACAGGAACATCAGTACCAAATGTTGGCAAGGATAAGGAGCAACTGGAACTGTCATACTCTGCTGCTTGGAGTACAAACATATGTAACCACTTCGGAAAGTTTTTGGCAGTACCTAACAAAGTGAAAAAATATATCTACCTTATGATTCAGCTGTCCTATACATAGGTATATGGATAAATAAGTGTATATGTCTACCAAAAACATGTATAGGAATATTCATAGCAGCAACATTATTTATAATAGCCCCTAATTATAAATAACCCAAATATCCATCAACAGTAGAGTAAGTAAGTAAAATGTGCTATGTTCATACAACAAAATACTACCAATATGGAAAAAAAAGAAAAGAAAAAAGAAAAAGACCTACTAGTATACTCAACAATATGGGTGGATTTTATAGACATAATGAGTAAAAGAAAGCAGACACAACAATAGAAGTTTGACTAGTGCAATGGTTCTCAAAACACCAGAAGCACTTGAGAACTTGTTATAAATGCACATTCTTGGGCCCCACCAAGATCTAACTGAATCAGAATCTCTGAAGGTGAGGCCCAGTAACCTGTGCAATTAGAATCTCTGAAGGTGAGGCCCAGTAATCTGTGCTTTAATAAAACCTCCAGATGATTCTGGACTAGTGGTTACTGCTTAGGGGAGTATTGACTGAGAAGGAGCGTGAAAAAGCCTTCTGTGGTACTTGAAACATTCCCCAGCATCCAAAGGTAATAATTGCTATTATATAAACAAAGAGGACAAATTCTGAAAAGAATGTGAGGGGGCTGAGGTGTGGAAACAGGACATGGAGGGACTGAGGGAATTAGAAGTGCCAGGGGTGAGGAAGAGAAGAGGGTAGTTCCAGCTGGTGCTAATTACATTTGCCAGGCTAGTACTGTCCATTTGAGCTCAGCTGCCTCCTTGTTCTCCAATCTCCACCCTCAGAATCCCCCTCTGCAAAATCCCCCCCC
>ML097192.1:0-29638 GCA_003697995.1 Taxidea taxus jeffersonii | reverse complement strand
CCCCCTTTTTCCTACCTGCAGGGTAGTATTCACCTGAGCACTGGTTGCTGACCTCTCTGCCTTTGAAAGTTTTTTCCCAATTAATAGAACTCTCATTTCCATAATGGGATGAGCCAATTCTGTTCCAAGACCCATTTCATTTGGCTGTGGCTCTGGATGGTGGTGGAGGGAGTAAGAGATCTCACCAAGTCTGCCAGAGTCATCATTTTTCTGCCGGAGTCATCATTTTCCTGTCCATTCCATCAGTCCACTTACTTTAAGAGCCTGTCAAGAAGATGAAGTACCTAACTGGGGTGCTGTATTCATAGCTGACTGCTAGGGTGCATGACCCTGCAGGCCCAGGAACTCACAGCACTCAACAGGTCAGCAACTAATCAATGTTGGCTTCTTGGGGACCTAGAAGTATAGAAGATTCAAATTAGAAGGACCTTAAAGAGTTTCTAGTCTCTCCCCTCCTTGGATTCATGGGAAACTGAGGTCCAGGAACACACAGCAAGCTAGTAGCTCCCTAAAAGGGTACTTAATAAATGTTCTAGACACATTATCCATGTATATCCCAAAAGAGGACTATCTGTATAAGTGAGTGGCTGCAGTTTCAGCTCTATCTCTGCTTTTTTTTCTCAGCAGAGGTTGTCTCAGAACAATATGTTTGCAATGAGAATATGTTTCCTTATTTCACTTCATTCCCAGAGAAGGAGCTTCCTTCCAAAACCATGAGAGTTGAGGATGCTTACTTCAGGGACCTGAAGAGGCAGTTCCATGTGCTATAAAATGGTCTGACTCACCAGCATTCACACCTATACCTGGCTCCAAAGTTTGGATTGGAGCAGCCTAGCTCTCATTCCATAGTTCATCTGTGCCTCATACTGAGCAGTGTAAACAATGGCTTTCCTCGACATGGGAGACACATCACTCCTACTTGAAGAACACTGCTGTGATGAGAAGAAAAGAGATCATGTGGTATGGTAGAAAGATTACTGAAACTAAAGACAGAAAGACATAGTTTCATAGTCCCATGTTTGTCATTGATTAATCATATTAATCAAATCATGTCATCTCTCTGAGCCCCATATTCTCCAACTCTAAAATGGAGCTCATATTATCTACTTTTCAGAGTTATTGTGCAGATAAAACAATGTCCCTGGAATACTTTACACAAGGCCAGGCACATAGTTCGAACTCACTAAATGATATCTGATATTTTCATTCGCTGGGTAATCTTGAACAAGTCCTTCCACCTCTGGAGCTATTAGGTTCCATATCATATTTCAAATGGAGATGGTAATATCCACAAGATAGTGTTGTTACAATGATTAAATAAGGTCATGTTTCTAAAATGCCTTGCAAAATACCTGGCACATGGCAGGCATTCAACACCTGTCCACTGAATTTGAATAGAGACCAAAGAGAAAATATATCTAGGTAGGGGCTAGGCAGGGAGGGCCTACGCCACTGGTTTTCCAAAAGCAGGGGTCTTGACATTCAATTAGAGGAGCTGGTAATTGCAGAGCCATCAGCATTGGGTCATTTATTTTGAAGACAGGAAGCTGATCAGGGCTTGTTATGGGAAGATTTTATCCAGTAGCACCAGCTTGTTCAACATCACTTCCTGTCACTTGGATTTTCTATGTTTCTCAAGTTCCCTGGGGGACTGTGACAGGGTTTGTTTTGGAGAAACAGGAAGAGCAGAGTCCAGGACACAAACTGGCCACAGCCGGATGCCTTGATTCTATTCCTTGGACTATGGCAGCTTAGTCTGACTACTGCAGGGGAACACTCAGGCAAGTGGAATAAATAGATGGTATTTAGACAGCAAGAGAGTGTTAGACATGAGGCATGAATTAGTGCTTTGAGGGTATAGGTAGAACACCAAAATGTCTGCTTTGGAGAGACAAGAAGGCCATTTCAGCCTGGCTTTGAAGGATGAATATGAGTTCAACAAGTAGGAGTCAGAGAAAGAAATAGTGCATGCAAAGGCAGGGAGAAGTAAAAATAGCATGGTATGTTTGGGAAAGGGATTCAGTGAGGGTTAGTTAAGTGCAGAATGTGTGAAGAATGGAAAGAAGGCTGGACAGGAAAAGAACTGTGAATTTCCTTGTAGGACAAAATAGAGTGTGGATTTGATCTTTAAAGAAATGGGGAGTGTGAAAAGTTTTAAGCTGGAGCCCAATGACATGATCAGATTTGTGTTTTAGAAATCTTACCTGGCTACACTGCAGAGAATGGGCTGCAGGGAGGAGAGACAGAGATATGGGGACCAGTTCGGAAGCTGTTGCAATAGTTTGGGTAAGAAAGAAGAAGGGCTGTTCTAGGGTAGAAGTGATGTGGGGCAACAAGGATAAAGAAGAACTAGACCCTGGTGATCAGTGGAATGTGAGATTTGAAAGAAAATGGGGGTGAGGGGTTGACTCCGAAGTTTATAGTTTAAAACACTGGGTTGGTGGTGATGCCGTTAACCAAGATAAGGAACACACGGTGGGGGAGTAATGAGTTATATCAAGTTTGAGGGATATGAGAAAGATGTCTAGATGGACATGACAAAGGCTGCTATTTATTTTCTGTGTGCCCGGTATGGTATATTATCCATGTTTATCTTATTGGACACTGTAGTTTTATTTTCCCAGCTTTATTAAGATATTATTGACATGTAACATATTTAAGTTTAAGGTGTACAATGTGATGATTTGATATCAGATATAGTGCTAAATGATTACTACAATAAGGTTAGTTAACACCTCCATTCTCTCACATTATTGCCATATTTTATGTTGATAATATTTAAGATCTGCTGTCCCCACTTTCAAGTATATAATATAGTATTATTAATTATAGTCACCATGCTGTACATTAGAAACAACCCTATAAGGTAGACACTATCATTACTCCCTTTAACTGGTGAAGAAACTAAGGACAAAGAGAGCCTGAGAGACATGCCAAGTCTAGTCTGACTACAGGCTTCTGGTATTTACACATTACCCCTCTGCCAAGAGAGATAGACAAAGCCTTAAGGACAAGTTCCCCGCATAAAAGCTGGGACAGATGGGCCTATCATTGTTCTGCAAATGCCACCCAGACCCTAAATAGGCACTGTGCCAATTTCTAGTCATTTCCTATCATTCCACTTGAAGCAATTTTTAGGGGTTAATCTGGGAAAAGGTACACCCCAGCCCAGGAGGCTCTGTGCCACTTGGGCGTTGGCAACAGAAAAGACCCTCTGATGCTGTTCTACCTGACCAGTATCTAGCTTTCATGGGGTGCCATAGCTCCTTTCATTTGCTCTGGACCTAGGCCCAGACTCATTCCCAGTGGCTGCCAGAAAAATAACTATGGTCACAAACACACAGGCATCATGCTGTTTATAGAGAAGCAGGCAAGTGTTGGGAGCTTTCAGTACCCAGGGGAAAGAAAGACTTTTGAAATTGTGGTATTTTGTCCATTTGTCTTTTTCCCAGTCTTAAATACCTCTCCACGCAAGAGGCATCCCTTCAACGATTACCCCCTGAATGGTCTTTCTTAGCTTTATTCTTTATTTGCCTCCTATCGACTACTTCCATCCTCAGGGGCTTTTCGAAGTCACTCCAAGACCTCTGTGGTTTTAATTAACCAAGTGGTTTGGTGCCATCAGCCTCCTTGCATCAATTTATTAGTCATTTCCTTCTTGGACTCATTAATGAACATACTTAATAATACTGTTTCCAGCCCCGAGTCTCTGAAGCCTTCCCCTTGCCCCCCTCCCACAGTGCCTTTCTCCTTGCCAAGAACTGCTGGACACTCATACCTTGGTCCTTTCCCTCTGTACTAGTTTGAAATTCATAAATATGAACTTACTCTCCAGGACTGAAGGAGAGTCTCTGGGCATATGTGTGGGTGTGGGGATGCATATGCATGTGCATGAGAGGGAGGGAGAGGAAAAGTCTGAGAGAAACAGACATAAAGAGAACAGGGAAAGATAATGAAAAATTTTCCATAATAGGGTTTCTATCCACAGGCCTTTTGAAAATCAATTACATATAATGCATATCCTTTATCCCCTCATCCACAGCCTGCTCTCACTACCATCACTGTGCCACCTCTCCCCTAAACATGAATCACAGGCTCATAAAATGTCACAACCAGAAGGGGCCTTAAAGACCATCTAGCAACAATTTCTGATTATTCAGATGAGAAAATTGGGGCTCAGATGGGACCAGGCTATTGCTCACTTGGGGTCACTAATAGAGGACTCCCCCCACAACCACCTTGTCTCACTGAGTGTGACAGGTAGTAAACAGACCATTGGCTATTAGCAGTAGAGCACACATAGACAAACAGACACATGCACATGCTCACTCACACATCTTCTACCTCAACTTCACGAGCAAATTCCTGCTCCAGGGTTAAGAGGACAGACTCAGGAACCTGCTGTTTGGGTTCAAATATTAGTCATTCCATTTGTTTAATGGGGCCTGGTGTAAAATTACCACAAACTAGACAGCTTAAAACAACAAAAAATGTATGCTCTCACAGGGCAAGAGGCAAGAAGTCCAAAATCCTGGCATTCATGGGGTTGGTTCCTTTTGGAGAAACCATTCCATGCCTCTTTTCTTGCTTCTGGTGGTTGCCTGCCAACCTTCATATTCCTTGCCTTATAGACATGAACTCTATCTTCACACGGAGTTCTCTATTTCTGTGTCCTTTCCTCTTTTATAAGGACACCAGTCATTGAATGTAGGACCTACCCTAAATCCAGGATGATCTCATCTCAAGATCCTTAACTAATGACATCTGCAAGGACACTATTTCCCAACAAAGTCACATTCTGAAGTTCACAGTGGACATGAATTTTGGGGAACACTATCCAACTCACTACAATCATAAAAATTCTCAGAGCCTCAGCCTCCTCACCTGTAAAATGGAGATAGTGATACTCCTTATATTCCTTATTCAAAGTTTTGAATATTAAATAAGTGAATAGATGGTAAAACACTCAGAACTGTGCTTGGCACACAGTAAGCACAATACTGGCATTTTAGTCCCAGTGAATCCTGAGGTCCTTAGAAATTTCTGCCCATTTTTTCCCTTCTTTTATTTTCCTTTCCTTTTCTTTTTAAAAAAACTTTGTATCTCCCAGACTGAAAACAGTATTTGGCACATAATAGGGGCTTGTTAAATATTTTTGAAATGAATCCATGGGTGTTTTGTAATCACACCCAAGGGAAGCCAGTCTCCCCAGGCTAATGGGAACTTGAAGGACTCACAATTCTCTAACTGAAGAAGCTAGGATTATCCAATCTCTTGGGGAGACAACTGAAATGTCATGAGGGTTGTTGAGGATGCAGGCTTACAAACACTGTTGAAGAACACTCTTAGGCCACTCACATCACTAAGAGAAACCACAGAGTAGGGATATTTGAATCACCGATCTCTGTGGATACAGCTACAGCTATGGGTGTGAGGGGAGGGAAGGAGAGGAGACGCAGGCAGGCAGGCAGGCTCCAGCTGCTGGCTGACTGGGTCAATGAGTACCAGCAAGTCTCTGAGTACAATTTCCCAAAGGATTCTGGGGAAATTGCTAGTGGGACTAAGAAAAACAGTCCCGGAGTTCCCTATGGGCTGTATCTTCAATCAGATATTGTCACCCAAATGATGCCCTTACTAGGAAAATTGCCTGGCAGATGCTAAGCTAGCTCTGCAACTGTCCTGCAGGGCTCAGTTACCTTTCATTCCCTTCCCCCTGGGCAGGAATTTGCTCCTGAGGTTTCAATGGAAGATGCCTCTGTATGTGTGCATGTATGTTTCAGTGCATGTGTGTTTCAGTGTGTGAGTGTGTGTGTGTTAGGGAGAGAGAGAGTGAGAGAGAGAGAGAGAGAGAGAGAGAGAGAGAGAATGAATGAGGTGTTCCTGTACTTGTTCGTTTGGAGGTGGGGGGTTGCTCTCCAAGACAGGAATGTGTAATCTAAGCCAGCTTCCAAGGTTAGCAGAAGAGCTGAGATCCAAAATCAGCACACTGACCTGAAGCTCTAGCCTGAGTGCATAAAGGTGCACATAACAGGCAAGCGGCCAGAGTGGGCATGAGATAGAGGCATCAGTGAAACTGGAATTGGGTCACTCTTAGTGGGAATGTAGGTTCATGGAGCTATCCCCACCATCCTTCCCAGAACCATGCAGTATGAGATGGCCAGTTGAGAGACAGTCAATAGCTGGAATTTGGAGCTCAGTATGTGACCTGATTGGGAATTCAGTTGGTGGCCAAAATAAGGGCACAGAAATAGCAAACATGTTTTGACTAGGTACCAGATGCCAGGCACTGTGTTAAACTCTTCACTAACATTGATCATTCCTCAGAATCTCTCTGAGTTAGTTATCAATGGTATCCCTCTGTCCTAATGAAAAAGTTGACTCTTAGAGGGCACACAGGTGGGAAGTGATAGAGCCAGAATCAAAACCTACACAGGTTGACTCCAAAGCCCACGCTCTCAACAATTTAGCTGCATCGCCCTCAGAATAGGGCACATCCGGAGGCCAGGGTACAAGGCTGGGGCTGTGACCAATGTTGGGAGTTTGGTCTTCAGACAAATTTGGAGGGGGCGGGGTCTGCTTACTAGTGGTTGTTCCGCTACTGTTTTTTTTTTTTTAAGATTTTATTTATTTATTTGACAGACAGAGATCACAAGTAGGCAGAGAGGCAGACAGAGAGAGAGAGGGAGAAGCAGGCTTCCTGCTGAGCAGAGAACCCGATGTGGGGCTCGATCCCAGGACCCTGGGATCATGACCTGAGCCAAAGGCAGAGGCTTTAACCCTCTGAGCCACCCAGGCACCCCTCCGCTACTGTTTTTGATTAATCGCTGCAGCAAAAATGTGAGGACTCTATGTGAAGTAGCGCCCTCTTGTGGGTAGAACGGTGGTAGCAAGTAAATGAGGGATTTTTTTTGAAGATAGCGTTTTTTCTTCATAGATTTTTTGTGTGTGATTGGACCCAGGGTGCTTGGTGGGACCTAGGGTGCTTGCAGTCCCAGGAGGTCTGGCCGATGAAAAGGACAAAAGTTGTCATGAAAGTACTAAGAGAAATGTTCTTAAATGAAACAAACCAAAGACAAAGGTCTGGGGCAACTAATATGCCTTAAAACTAAAGATGCTAATTGGGTGGCTCAGTGGGTTAAAGCCTCTGCCTTTGGCTCAGGTCATGATCCCAGAGTCCTGGGATGGAGCCCCACATTGGGCTCTCTGCTCAGTGGGAAGCCTGCTTCCTCCTCTCTCTCTCTCTGCCTGCTTCTCTGCCTACTTGTGATCTCTGTCAAATAAATAAATAAAATCTTAAAAAAAAACTAAAGATGCTAAAAAGCAATTGAGGGAAGAAATAAAGAAATCAGACTCAATTTCTCCTAAGACAGCATTGGCACATGGTGAGTGCCTAATAAATGTTAGCTGTATGATGAAGACTCCCAAATTTCCCTTCTGAGCTCCAAACCATATATTCATCTGTCTTCTTGGCATCCCCAATTGGATAGCTCTAAAACACTTCCAACTTGATATATCCAAAAGTCAAACTCAAGACCCTTCTACAGATCCCAAACTAGTCTTCTTCTAGTGCTATTGTCTTTGTGACTCACACCATCACCATACAGCTACACAAGTCCTATCCTTAGAGTCAGGGTTGTCCCCTTTCTCTCACTCAGCCCACGTAGCTAATCCTTCAGCAAGTCCTGTAGTAATGAGTGTGAGAAGTTTAGCATCACTGGTAAGAACAGTCACTTTGGAGTCAAACATGGTTAAAAGCTTAATTCTACCATAATTAGCACATAGCCAACCCTCTCCAATTCTGTGTTTTCATCTCTTTAGTAGGGACAATAATGGTGTCTAGTTCATTGGATTATGTTGAGGAATAAATGAATTAGTACATATATGTCTTGGAACAATGCCTAGAACATAAAAACACACTCAATAACTGGTAAATGCTGTTTCTTTTTTATTAATGTGGCTTTTTTTTTGGTAGCTGTTGCCTTGGCTTCCTCATTATTGTGACCATCCCTCCATGTGTTTACTTATGTAGGAAGCAGAACTGCAGGAAACAAATGTATGAAATACTTGTAGTGAAATCTGGTTGGTGAAGCCCCAGATGACCTTAACTCAAACAGAACAGCACAGATGGCTCAGATCCTCATCTATATTTCATTTTTGTTAGAGGGAGGTTGGTGCTGACCTGATACATGGTGAAACCTGGCATTTAGAGGAGGCCAACGCCATACCAGATTAAAACAATCATCAGAAACATTCATTTGATCACTAAAATTTTATTAACCGAATCCCTACTATATGCTAGACCCTGATGAGATAATTGAATCAGAAACAGCCCTGCTTTCAAAGACCTCACAGTATCTTAAGGCTGCACACAAAAACTGTGGAAGCTTCAAGTCACTGATCCACTCCCCACATGGCTGTGATTGAAGCTATTCATTGAGGATTTCTTGGCATCAATTCTTCCATGTTTGCCATAGGATAATTGGTAGACAAATCTCCTTATTAAAACCCTTACTTATATACCCCCCAGAACCCCTGCCATGAAGAATAGATCACAACCCCAAATCTAAAGTCACACAGGCCAAGGGTCAAATCCCAGCTTTGCTACTTTGTAGCTATGTAACTTGGAGGTGGTCATTTAAATTCCCTAAGTTTCTGTCACTTCATTTGTCCAATATAGTTAATAATAGGACTACCTACCTCATGTGATTATGGAGGAGGAGTTCATTTATATAAAGCAGTGAACATAGTGCAAAGAGTAAGTGCTTGACTCCAATTGGCCATTATACCTAATGTACAAGGATATAGAAATGTTCTGAGAAGGAATGGCAGAGACCCTGAGAATGTTCATGTATAGAAATCATGGAAGGGTGTCCACAAAATAAATATTGTCTAATGTGCAAAAAGTCCAACCACAGCCCAGTTTTATCACACATTACCCAGTTGGGTCATAACAGGGCTCACAGTGTGAAAAGTTGAACCAAGCGAAGGGTCTTAAATAATTAGATTAGAGGTCATGACGTCCTGGCTTTGAATTCCACTTTTGTATTCCAGGGAGAGACTTCTAGAAGTGACATGTTTGTTCTGCAGTAGTTTGCAGATAAGATATGCTGTCATTAGCGAGAAAGTGGCCCTAGGTTGCAGTCTCATGGGCCAAATAACTGGGATTTTCATACTTCTTTGGTGGTAGGACAGAAATAGCATGCTTTTTCATTTGGTTTCATTACAGTTAATGTTTTTTTTGTTTGCAAGGAGGCATTGTAGGTAGCTGCTGCTATGAGTATGGTCTCTGAAATCAAACTGCCTGGGTTCAAATTCCAGCTGTACTACATACTTGCTCAGTGGCCTTGGGCCAGTCACTTCACTTTTCTGAGCCTTAGTTTCATCTTTTATTAAATAGTAATAATAATATACCTCACAGGATTGCACTGAGGATGAAATGAGATCACATATATGAAAATCCTGTCCCATATCTGGTACTCAGGAAGCTGACTCAGTAAGCTTCATCTCGTGGATGAGGTATTGAAGAGGAGGGAGGCTGACAAATCCTCTTTACCCCAAATTCTGTCCTCCATAGTGCTTAAAATTCGATTACAGACTCATGCCCTCAGTTAAGTTCTCCAGATTCTTCCTCTTGAAGGTAAATACACTGGGAGGGGCCACACCCTCGACTGGAATCCAACTGAGATTGAGTTGTCAACCCTGGCAGCTGGTAGCCTGGAACAGAGCTGGGGTAGTCACCAAGGAGAGAGGGGCCCAGAAGAGAAGTGAGCAGTATCAGAAAAGAACTTCATCAGTCTCTCAACTGCCCCTGCAGATGTTCTGAGAATGGTAGGGGGATTAGAAGGGCCCCTAGGCACCTGCTTGCCAAGCTCAACACTTGTACAATTATGAGGCAGAAGCTTAATATGCAATATTTCCCTCTACATGTGCAGGGTTTTCTTAATTAACTTGTTTTTGAACCATTAATTTTTATTGCTTGTTCTCTCCTCACCCTCAATGGCTCAGCCAATGAGCACACCCACCTGGCATTTCCAGTCTTGTTTTTACAAAGACTCTTTCCTCAGAACTGCTTTTTGTAGCCTACTCACTGCTGACTCTGGTGGGCCCCAAATGAGCAGAATTTCATTCAACAGGTATGATTCCTAGGATCCCGTCTGGCACAGTGGAAGGAAAGTGAGCTGAGTAGCTAAGGATTTCTAAGTTTGAACCTCAGCCCTGTTGTGTGATCTCAGCTAAGTTGCCTAACCTCTCTGGGTCTCAGTTTCTTTATCTTTAAAATAAGTATCAGGATACCCACTGAAGATTACTGTGAGGATGAAGTGGTGTGGCAGGTGTTAATACACCCTTCTAAGAGACTACCCACTTCTAGTTTCTGGAATCATTTAGCATGCAAGGAAGGATGAAGAATGGATAAGGAACAGTGAACAGAGCCTGGAGGAAAAGGGGGAATAATAAAGAGAGAGGTAGATGCAAATGGAGGAGGGATGGGGAGCTAGCGTACCAACTTATAGCTTCTATGTTCTCTGAGAGAAGACTGTCCAATGACTGAGTGTGGGATGGGGGGCAAGCAGGGAGGAGGTAGGCATGAGGCTGGAGGAGCCCTGGGATCTGTCTTAGTGCTAATGTCCACATGGTGACTGTATAGCTGTTGGTCCCCTGCAGTGGGTTCACCACCCACAGTTCCAGAAATTGCCTTCCACCTCAGAAAACCTTTTTCCTCTCTCCTCTTTTCTCCCTCTCCACTTCCTCCTGTCCTTTCTCTTTGGTTCTTTTTCTGTATATCTCCATTTCTCTTGTCCTCTAGAAGTTGATATCTCAATAAATATGTCTCTTCATCTCTCTGCATCTGTCTCTGTCTCTCTTTCGCTGCACACACACAGATATACTGTATATACATCTTTATGTCTCAGTGCTCCCCACTCTCTCCTCACTGATTCTTCTTCTTTCACCCTGATGGAAGAGTCTTTCTCACACTTTCTTGAATCCTATGGAATTTCCTTACAACTGATGGAGAATCCAAGAAAGTTCTTAAAAGGGGATGGCGGTGGCTGGTGCTAAGGAAGATTTACCACTGCCCGAGAAGGAGAGAGGGAGCTTTTCTTCCTTCCATTTATAAATGGCCTGAAAAAAGTCCTCTGGAACAACCCCCCTCTCTCAACTAACCACCTACAAAAGTGGCCCTACCATCTGTCACAGTCCCTTTGCGCCATGAAGAACAGGCTGCCATCCAGGTTACAATACAGTGAAAGGAGCCTGGAAGGTGTAAGTCATCACAGGCCAAGAAAGACTGTGGCAGATGATCATGGGAGGTAGTTACTAGGGACAAGGGAGGGGATAGATTTTCATACATTTGGCCTAGGATCTTTTCTGCTTGTCAAATGTTCACATGAACATCCTTAGATAATATCTCAAGGATCCTTGGTGTTGGGGACATAATGTTTGAGTCAACCTTCCCTCAAAATGCTTCTTTATGTCACCCTAAACCGCCAACCTCATCCTCACCCCCTGACCCAAGCACTTGGCTTATAGAGAGGCTCAAGCTTCAGGCGGAAGGCATGCCATGTGACCTTTTTGAGTTCGTCCAATGTTAGACTCCACTGATCATATGCTATGTTTAGGTTCAACACCTGTTTCACAGCAGAGTTCTGCCACCTCTCCAGCAGTCCTGAGGTGGTAGTATGAAAAGAACCCTTAAACCCACAAGCCTTAGTTTGGGGTTCTAACTGCTGTAGTCCTCCCATTTGCTACAGTGGTGCTCAGTGGTTTCAGGAAGCATCTCCCAGTTGAATAACCCCCCTGAAAAGGAGAAAAATATATATATATATATCCCAATTATTGACTCACTTTCATTACAGTGTTAAATTATGTACAAAGAGAAAACAAGCTGTAAGCTCTTGATGCTTATGGCTGATACACAATTATAAAGCTGAAACAAACTTCCAAATGAAGTGTAAACAGAAGTAAAAAACCAATAAAAATCACAGGAACAGCAATGATTTTAACAAGGTGGATGATGTTGTTTTTCTAAAATTAAATTGCTGTTCAGATCGTGACTGCGGTGCCAACTGGGATACAGGTTCTTTTGAGTGCGTCGTGCTATATTGCTTCGTGCCAGGCAATGACTCAGCTCTCATATTACTTTTTTCCTATCAGATCTACTGCTAAACTGTCACTCCTACCGCCTTCGGGGACATCATTTGGCCTTCACAGGGACTAAGCCATCATTTATATACTAAGTGTTCCTGATTTTTTTCCCCTCATTAGTCCTTGACAGTGCAAGTAGGACAATGTGAAGATAATGAGATCTTTTACACAAAATGTGGCCGAGATTGTTAGTTATCTACCCCACAAACCACTCCCTTCCTCCTCTAATGTGCACAACTAAAATGCTATATTCCACAGCCTCCTTTGTGACTAGCGTGGCCATACCACAAAGCTCCGACCAGTAAGATATAAGTAAAAGTGTTATTTGGCATTTCCTGGAGATCTCTTAAAAGGTGAGGGGACTGGCCCTTCTTTGCCCTTTCCTCCAAATTATTGCTCAGAATGAGCAAGTATTAACTAGAGCTATAGCAATCAACTTGGATCATGAGGACAAAGGGCATGCCTTAAGGACAGCAAGGCAGAGAACTGGGAGGAGTTGGCGGTCCTTAACAACTGCAGTGGAGCTACCTGCACACCCCATCTCTGGACTTCTTTGACTTGATAGAGAGTTAACCTTCTATCTTGTTTAAACCACTGTCATTTTGGATTTATTTTCCTGTTACATGCAGTCTAATCTGATCCTAATACACTGAAGCAGATGTAAATGAGGGTCCAGAAATCCTTTGGCTGCCCTTAATGTTGTAAGGTGACCATCCAGAAGGATGATACAGAATAAGCTTCTATCTATCAGTTTAGATTTTCATTGCAATAAAAACACAATTTTGAAATTATCACAGAGAACTCGAGTAACCCTTAAGAATATTCCATACCCAAAGAGACTTTCAGAGCCCAGAAGAAACTCTGACTTAGCAGTTATCACCCAGAAAAGATCTAGGGACGTAACACACGAACTATTAAAGTTCTGCTGGGGCTCCCCACACCCCCCTACCATCCAGTTTCCCCTATTATTATCTTGCTTTAGTGTGGAACACTTGCTATAGTTGATGAAACAATATTGATACATTTTTATTAACTAAGGCCATCATTTGCATTAGGGTTCACCCTTTGTGTTCAGTTGTAGGGGTTGTGACAAATGCAAAATCAACTTTAAAGAAAAAAAAAAAGGCTCTACTGGGGATTACCCGACCCTGAGCTTCTACCTCAGGCTCGAAGAAGGCTAAATGGGAAGCCTGGGGGAGCAAAGCACTTATTTAGGGGAAGAAGGCAGATGGCAGCCCCATGCTATCTAAACCTATGTCCCAGCCCTTCATCAGACCCAGCTCCCTTTGTCCTCGCCCCACATAGGTGCATAGAAGACTGCTCCTGATGGTACCAGAAACCAGGAGCCAAGAAGGTGACTCTCATTGCTTCCTAGAATGCCAGGGGCATGAAGCAGGTGACAGGAAGGTTGAGGCCAAAATGTTAGCTAGAAAAGGTCAGCTTTCTATCCCTCCATGGGGCCCCAGCTGCTGGACTTAGCCATGGCCCTGGAAACATGACCCCTGTGACTGAAATCCCCATGCTAATTTCAAATTTAGCCCTGGGCCTTGGGCCAATTCATAAACTGCCTCCTCATTTGTTCCCCTTCCTACCACCTCCTCAGAGTTCAGGGCCAGAATTTGGTAGAAGAGGGGAGGTATGAAATATGAACCTCAGTTTGGCCTGCTTAACCTGTCTTCAAAAAATAAATCTTAATCAAGTCACTGGAGAGAATCCTTTCTGCCCTGGCCACAATGCTTTCTCTCTCTGCTCCCTTTGTCCTTCTTCCACTCACTCCCTTTTCTGCCTTCTTGGATCCCTTGCCCTTGGCTAGCCAGCCTTTCCTTCCCCTGCAGGCTTTGCTGGGCCCCACGGGATGAAGTAGTGGAAAAAGCATGTGTTTGGGCTGTAGAATAAAAGTTAATCCTGTCTGCCATTTACGAACTGTGAGATCCAGGGCAAGTGGCTCCCAACCTCTAAGACTGTTTCCGCTCCTGGAAAATGGGAATAGCAGTTCTCCTAATAAAGCTGCCATCACAATTTAATTAAGTGAGACAAAATGTGTAAACATCCCCAATACCTAGTAGGGGCATTTGGTCAATATGTGTGTGTGTACACACAAGCATGTGTAGCCCCCACCAGCTGTAGCTACTCCCCAAACTTGACCTTTTTCCACTGCTGCCAGCCTCAGTGAACGACACCTACTGCCAGCCAGAAAGCAAGGAATTATTCCTTGGTCATTCCTTTATCTTCCATGTTTGATCCATCACCACATAATCCCATCAATTTTACCTCCCTGTCTGGGTCACATTCTGTCTGCTACCATGTACCTCTGTCACTGCTTTGCGAAGTTACAATTTTACATTTATGGCTGTGATTATTTGTGCTTTTCTGCCTTCCTTTCACTGTCTTCGCAGTGTCTACTACAGTGCCGGTCATGCACTTAGGTGCTTAATAAATATTGTTGAGTAAATGAATGAGGTAGAGATAAGGCATTTGCGACTCTGAGAAGTTAAATAACTTGCCCAGAGTCACACAGATAGTAAGCAACCAAACCAGGATTTGAATTAAGATTTGTCTGATTCCTGAGCTGGTGCTCTTAACCGTGGTGCTAACAGTGATAAGGATGGTATACCAACAGGGTGGCATGTGGGACAAATATGGGGTGGGGCAGAAGTTCTCTAGAGTAGCTTTTTGTCTATTTCTTCCTGGGGATGGGACTTTAGGTTGAGCTCTTTCCCTTTCCTAGTTATGGGCTGCAACAGTGTGAATCTGAATCAGAATTCTAATCTGGTCAAGATGGGGTTTTCACCCTTTTCGGTGCTCATGACAACTTGATCCAGTTGGGAATGGTTATATGTGCATGTGTAGAAGGATCAAGAAAAAGGAACAGGCAAGACTAGGCCCGGTAAAATGGAGCAAGTTGTGGACCAACATAGATTCCCTGAATGTTGAAGGCGATAGGAGTAGGGAGTTAGTATCACCTGGTGGTTGCACAGAAATTATTTTTTTTATTTTTTATTTATTTTTTTATTTTACAGACAGAGATCACAAGTAGGCAGAGAGGCAGGCAGAGAGAGAGAGGAAGGGAAACAGGCTCCCTGCTGAGCAAGGAGCCCGATGTGGGACTCGATTCCAGGACGCTGGGATCATGACCTGAGCCGAAGGCAGTCACTTAACCAACTGAGCCACCCAGGCGTCCCATGCACAGAAATTATTTAAGGCTCCAGGCTCATTTCCAAGTAGAAAATCAGTGGGGACAAAAATGTTGAAGAGTTTAGGGTGGAAATGTGGGAGCAGAGTAGGAATAAGAATTATAATCATTATTGAGTGGTTAGTGTATTTGATGCTAGTTTAATCCTCACACTGATCCAGATCAGCAAAGACCAAAGTGGTTAAGTGACTTTCTTGAGATCCCACAGCTAGAAGTGTGTCAGAGCTAAGACTTGGACCCAGGTCTGTCTCTCCTGAGCTCACATTCTTTCCACTGTGCCATAATGCTGTATATTGAAATGATAAGGAGTACAAGAAGGAAATTTGAAGGAAGAACAGAAGTCAATGCTCAGGGCAGTTCTGCTCAAGAAAAGCAACAAGCCACAGGCTTCTGAGCCCTGATGTTTCCGGGCTCCCTTGTAAGTTGCTGGTAAACAGTTGATAGTAATATCAAGATGACCAGTCATGTCTCCAGGCTTACATGTTAGCCCAGGACCCTATCCCTATGTCATCCCCCTCAGTCTGCCTCATTGGCACCAAGTTCTTGATGCCCTCCTGTTTCAAAACATTAAGTACTACTCTCTTGGACCCCTTTCTACTCTGGCGACTCTAAGGCAGGAGAGCAAGAAACTTTAGGAAGGCCAAATCATACAAATTTTGTTTAAATTAAAGTAAATTTAAATTTAAATTAATTTAATTAAAAATAGCTGAACAACTTTCTAGAACAACATTCTAGTCTGGTTTTATATGGTCTTTAAGGTTATGAATTAGATGTACACCTGAAATACTGAACTCCTGGCTCTACCACTTACCGACTACGGGATCTTAGGGCAGTCACTTCCTTTCTCTGATTCTTGGATTCCTCATCTGTAAATGGAGATCATCCCTTTCTTTCAGAAGCATTGGGAAAATTAAGAGAGAATGTATATAAAACACTCCAACACAGTACAGGCACATACACTGCTTTATTAATGATAGGCTGTACCAAAGATAACATCTTATTCCAGAAGATCTTAATAGTTCCTAATTACATGTTAAAGGATTGCATTTATTTATTCATAAATTTCATTGTAAACACAATTGACAATCTTATTCCATTCAGTATAATCCTTAGTGAACCTAAGGACCAAACTTCTGAGTGATCAAACTCCTGAAAGAGCAGTCTATCTGTGACAAAGATGGGTTGGAAAGGTGTAGCACTTTCTGTCAAAAGTCTGCTCCTTGACTCAGGAACACATCCAATTCTAATGAATACTTTCATGTACTTACTAATTTTCAAATACATGAGACACATTTAACAGTAAACATGATAAGGAAACTCTGTGATTCATTTTTTTATTTAAATTCAATTAGCGATCATAAAGTACGCCATTAGTTTCAGATGTAGTGTTCAATAATGTATCAGTTGTATGTCACACCCAGTGCTCATCACATCACATGCCCTCCTTAATGCATTTTTAAATCAGTAAGAAAATATATGGTCAGAAAGGCCTACAGTCCCATCCCAGAATTCTGTCAGTATCAATGTCTATAAATAGGAAGGCTTTGTTTTCTCATGATCAATGGATGGTTGGCACACATATTCACTGAAGATATCTGTGAAATGCCTAACTGAATATTATAGACCACACCTTGATAGGAAATGCTGGCAGTTAGTAGTCTGGAGCTCCCAGCACTGACAGCAGCATGTGGGTTTTGAGGATGGGATGGGCAGGGAACTCCTGTGTTGAATGAACCCATTGCAAGACACGCGGGTGAAATTGCAATACTAGAGCCTCCTTAGACATTAGTAGCAACTCCAGGGGCACCATTTACGCATACCATGAAATGCGCTCCCTCTAGAGTTGTACAGTGTGGTGGTCCTGTGCAGAACAACAGAGGAAAAGGAAAGATATTCTACATAAACAGACAGATGATACATTTTCTAGAATGTATGGCTTGTCTGAGTTGGTCAGAGTGTAGCCTGACTGTCCAAGCTAGTCCATGGCTCTGATGTGTGGAGTTATCTCTCTGGTATGTCTGGACCTATCAGTCCCTCCAGAATGGTTAATGTTTCCAGTCTGTCAGTGTGTCCAGAGTGTTCTATCTGCCCATCAATCCCAACCATTGGTAAAACCTCTGGATTTCTTCTATACCTTTGCTAGGTCTGAGTGATGTTTCTCCAGCTTGATGTATAGCCCAAGAATGGCCATGGGTGATCCTAAAGCAAGGAAAGATTTGGGATACTTCAACAATTCCTTCTAAGACTCAGGCTCCTTTGGCCTTAGCAGTGTCCCTTTGCCCTGGTCCCATAAAGGAACTTTCTCCATTGGCAGGGATATAAGCCAGCTACAGAGGGAGACTTGACCCACTCCAGCATATACTCTAGGTGGCTTGAGCAAAAGGGCTCTCCCTCCCTCAACCACAGTTCTCCCCAAACCAGCCTTTCACCCCAATATAGCCTTGTCTGTGACATGACCTCTGTGGACCCAGGACCTGCCCTCTCCAACATTCTGGACTTTGTACAGAAAGGACAGGTAGGGCACTTCTGCAATAGCCATAGCTATCCTCTGTGACTATAAGGGATGACAGTTTGAGTCAGACACTTTGGATTTGAGGTTCTTCTTTACCACTAACCCAGCTGTATGACCTGTGTGAGTTGCTTAACCTAAGTCTTTGTTTCCCTGTCTATAAAATGGGGCAATAATAGCATCTACTTTGTAGAGTCATTGGTAATATTAAAAGAGATAATCCACATAAACTACAGCATAACCTTGGTCAAATTACTAAGCTTTTCTCTGTGTTAGTTCCCTTTACTTTAAAATGAGAATAATAATAGTGTCTACCTCATAGGGGTGTTATGAAAATTAAATGTGTTAAAAATTTTAAAGCAGAGGCTGGTACAGATTAAGTGCTGTATAGGTGTTTGCTAAATAAGACAATGTCAGATTTTTCTTCACTCATTCCACAAATATCTGTCAATTACCTGTCATGTGCCAGGCATTATTCTAGTCACTAGGGATGCAGAAATTAGCAAAATCAATAAGATTCTCCACTTTTGTGGAGCTCAGAGACCAGTGAGGTAAGATATGCAATGAGTCAATAGTAAAATAAACAAGGCAAATGTAAAATCATTGTTTCCAGGAAGGAGGAGAAACATGATAACAGAAAAGATAGTGACAGGGAGAAGGCACAGGTACTGTTCCATAAGGTGATCAGGGAAGACCTTCATGAGAAGGTGACATTTAAGCCAGAACCCAAGTACAAAAACAGAGCTAGACTTCCAGGAGACAGCCTTCCAGGCAGAGAGAAAAGATAGTGCAAAGATCCTGAGGTATGGTTGGAATAGAAAAAGGGAGGGAGGAGCAGGAGATGAGGGCAAAGAAGGAGACACAGATCTGATCACGTGGGGTCCTGGAGTCCATGTAAGAGTGTTCAAGTTTTATTCTAAATGCAGTATGAAACCAGTTTCATAGCCCAGCCACTTGTTTTACATTTGGTTAATGAGGGGAAGTGACTGTCCAAGATCTCACACACACACACACACACACACACACACACACACACACACACACAATGACTAGCAAGTGTGGGATAAATACTAAACTTCTCTTATTCCCCAGTATCGTGCATTTAATTCCAAGCCATATCATACTTAGCACAAGTTATATCATATTATACCATTGCAGATTCATTGAATATCATTTGAATAAGTGAAATCAATGACCCCAAAATGGGTTTCAGGTCCTCTATTCAACCAGTCCTACTAAGCACATGCTACTTGCTCAGCCCCATGCCAAACGCCAAGGATGGGTAAGTGCCAGAGTTTCTGCACAGAGAGGCACTGAAGCTGCCAGCCCAGCCCCTCTCCTTCCAGTCTCCTGGGAAGGAGCAGGAATTTCTGCACTAGTAGGTAGGATGTAGGAGTCTGGTGGGAGGAAAGCGGAACCTGGTCCTCCATGCAGGCAAATAGATGAAGTACCTATCCTCAGGAGGTCAGTCTGACATGGGGAATTGACTGTGTGTGTTCGTTACCTTCTCGAGATAACTAAAAAAAAGCATTTATTTGTAAAGGAATGTCATTTCATATTGCAGAGGCTGGCTTTAGCAAAAAAGAAAGCATCAGCAGAGCAGCCTGGACTGCTAGTTTTTTTTTTTTAACTACTTTCATAATGCTCCACTAATTCAGTTAAGCTCATCTGGGGCACCCTATCATTCCCTTGCTGGTATTTTCAAAAACTATACAGTTACTAGTGGTTATCTCTGATTATGGAGTTACAGGTGATTTTAAATTTCTTCTTTACATTGTATATACAAATGTGTTTTTGCTATCTAAAATTATGAATAGTGTCCCAATTCATGAAATATTCTCAAGAAACATGATCGCACTAATTTCTATAGAACAGTCTAATAAAATATATGCCTTAATTTATATCGTCTAACCCTTAGTGCAGCAGTTTCCCAAGTGTGAAGATATTAGTAACGTTTAATTTAAAAATAATATATTAAAAGAGGGATCCGCTGTCAAGTGACTTTTCAAATTCTGATTCAAACAGAAATTCACAAGTTTCTTTTCGGTAAGACTGATCTCAGAGCCATATTACATCAGTCTGTATTAGATTCTTTAAGGGAGTATGGTATGCAGCATTTCCTGTTTGTTCATGGATCCCCTTTATAGAAGTCCATCTCATTGGACTGATGCTCTATAGAAAAAACATAGTGAGATACCGCCCCAGTGTGGACATTTAGAATGTTGCAGTGCTTTACTTTTAAAAATCATTCTGCCATAACCATACTTGCATAGACATCTTTGCACACTCATCTGCCTTTCTTTCTAGAAGAGATTCATCTAAAAGAAACTATAGTTTATATAGTTCTAATTCTGTCCCATCTAGCTTTGTTGGTGGGTCTCCATGAGCCCCACTTTACAAGGGACTCCAAGAAAAAGAGTCTCCCTGTGACTGCGTTTTTTTCTGCCCACCTCAGGGTCTGTCTCTTTGTACTATATGTGTTTGGGGGGGTTGTGGAGGGTGGTAGATAATTTTTTTATTTTAGAATGATTTTAGGTTGTAGGTAAAAAATGGGAAGATAGTACAGGAAGTTCCCTTATACTCAAAACCCACTTTCCCCTATTATTAATATCTACACATTAGTATGGTACATTTGCTAGAACTAGTGAGCCAGTATTGGTAGACTATAATTGACTAAAGTCCATGCTTTATGCATGTTTTCTTTGTTTTTACCTAATGTCTCATTTCTGTTCCTGGATCCCCTCTAAGATACCATATTACATTGACTCCCAATAACTTCTTAGGTTCTTCCGTATCGTGATGTTTGTTTCTCAGACTTTCCTTGTTTCTGAAGACCTTAAAACTTGGATATTTTCTAGAATGTCCCTCAATTTGGATTTGTCTGATGTTTTTCTCATGATTGACTGTGATAATGCATTTTTGGCAGGAAGAAGTTAGAGGACAAGTGTCATTCTCTTCACATCATATCAAGAGGTTTCATTATTAATATAACTTGCCATTATTTATGTTAATCATAGTCAACTAGCTTGAGATACTGTTTGTCAAGTTTCTCCACTGTGAAGTTACTCTTTTTCTTGCTTTCCATACTCTTACTCTTTGAAAGGAAGTCACTCTGCCAAACCCAGATTTAGGGAGTAGAAGTAGTGCTCCATATTGGAGACCATTTTCAAACAGAAGATATAGCTATTTATTTGTGCCTTCTTTCTTTGAGTGATTTCTTTAGGTCCATATAATATGCAGGGTATCACGGTTATATTAAACACAGTCTTCTTCCCTAAAAACTTTTTATCCACTTGGACACATGTTCCAGATATGATATCATACAAGCACAATGTAGCATTGACACCTGTGAAAGGTAGTTTTTTGCTTTGGAATTCCGAATCCCCTTCAAGTTATAGAGAAAAACAGGCACCAAAAAGTATATGGCAATGAAGGTACTCGCCTCCCAGTAAAACAAGCATTAACTGGTAAAATTATTTTTTAAAAACAATACTTAAAGCCTCTCAAATTGTCCTAAGGTGATACATCAAGTGAAGAAATATTTATTTAAGAAAATCTACTAAATCTTGATGAGAAGAGTGACAACCCTTGACAACCCAAGTGGCACTTGAGCCATGACTCCCTCCCTCCCTCCTTCTTCCCCAGCTGAGCTTGATAGGGATCCTTCTCTCTTCAACCCCCTGTCAAGGGACTTAGTATTTCCCTGAAAGGGACAGGACTTCAGAATTCCCCCTCCCCAACTATGAGCAGCGAGGGTTAAATTCCTGGTGTGTGTGACCAAGAGGAATGGGGAAGGATTCTTTCCTCCACCCAGTCCCCACTGATATAACAGAGGCTTTACCCCAGGTATGGCTGGATAAGAATACTGAGTGCCCAGTTGCCCTTGTCCCAGGTCTCTCATAGGGCAGAGGTCTGACATTAGGAAAGGCAAGCAGAGAAGACCAAAGACTACTGCCTCTGCCAAGCACCCTGGTCATAAAGCATAGGTGTCATTCTAAGAAAAATGACCCACTGTCTCTGCACTCAGCTCTGGAACTGTGACTTGGAGATTTTTGGCCAGTAGTGTGGGCAAAAATTATGAAGGAATGACTAATTCTTGGAAAACATATTTTAATATACTCCTAGAGTCATCATAATCCTAGAAGAAGAAAGATACATATGCAGTAATCAGGTCTCATTGCCTCACAGAGATTTCCCCAGCTCTTTGACCACCACCTCCATCAACACACACACACACACACACACACACACACACACACACACACAGTGCAAGAGCAGCCCATCCTTTGGAAGTGAGAGTGCTCTGTGGGCTCAAAGTTCACAGTGCAATCAGTTGAGAGAGCAGTGAAGGGGTGGCAGACCTAGAGCTGGACAACACGTCCCCATCCTGGGTTGCTACATGTTCAATGGCCTCTTCCCTGTGTCTCTTCTGGTGCTTCTCAATTCTGCCTTATAGTTTAGGAAATGGGGCATGGCTTGTGAGGAATAAATGAACTCGTAGAAAATACGTTTAGCTTATAACCAGCACACAGTAGGTACTTAATAAATAGAAGCCCTTATTACCTCTCCTACTGATTGAATTTCCTTCAGACTGTGATTTTTATTCTAGGTAAGTGGCTCTCGGTCTTAATAAACCCATTCTCTCTCTTTCTATTTTTTTAATATGCTTTGTGACATCTCCATTATTATCCTGAAATGAAATTCACAGCTAATAAAACCTACACACATGATTTCAAAAATACCAATATAATGCTCTATGATGTGAAAAAGAACAAAAAGAAGATAATTTATAATTATTTACATATTTATATAACATGTAAATCTCAGGAATTGAATACAGTAGAACACTTAAGATGAAGTGGTCTGTATGAAACCACCAATAAAACACCAATTACAAATGCAGATTGACACAGGTATACTTTATCAGTGACTCTAATACTCTGAATGTTATTGATGTTGGTAACATGAATTTCCAAAGTGGAGAAAAACTTTTACAGCTCCTATAAAAAGTACAATTTCCTCTCAATTTACATTGCAGTTGGGTTCCTGAGAGTTTTGGTTCCTGAAAAATTTGGTTTCTACTGAAACACTTTATGTTATGTAAAACAAATTTCCATTCTAGGCTCTGACATAAGTGTCCAGCAGGACATCTGAAAGTCTAGTGACAAGGAGCAGTTTTCATTGGGAAGACTGTTCTACAATTATATTCCTGGATTCTACCTGCTGTGTGTCAGTAAGAGCCGCCAGTAATTACAAAATACTCCTTAGGGCATGATATTGTCCAGTTAAGAACCTTTGGAACCACTTATCCAAAGCTGAAAACATAGGCAAAAAGCACACATGTCGATTCATGTCTCTGTGTGGGTGCATAGCTTTCAGATTCTTAAGGGGGGGTCCATTACCCAAAAGGAACTAAGAATGCATGAAGGGATCCTGCTACATATATCTCTCTGTGTCTTCATTCCCACAATGCACACAACCCACAATGCACACAACAATATAGAAGTATGTCACTGAAATAAACAGAATAATGTAGGTGCTTCCCAGTACCATATGAGGTTAGCTGAGTTGGTGGCAGAGCAGAACATGCCTCTATAGGGGACTGTGTAGTTTATTGTTTGGGAGTGCTGGCTCTTAGTCCCATTGTCTATTATTGTACAATTTGATATGTGGATATTTAATTCCTCTCCCGCTTCTCCTCTTCCCCAATCAAAGAAAAACTCTTGCTTTTGTGACCAATCACAAAGTTTTAAAGCCCTATTACAGTCAATCCTTTGGTTAAGGCCCTAAGTCTCCAAGAAGCCCCTAAAATCATGCACATATATTTCCTGAGAGGATCACCATAGTAGTGTTTCATCCACCTTAATGCCACCATGTTGGATGCAGGTATTTAACTTGTGAGTGGTGAGCAAAAGCAAAAAGCAAGGCCCTGAGGACGGGGCCACAGAATAAAGAGTGTCTGGAGGCTCGGTTGGGAGGCAGCACAGAAATGTTAGGAGAATAAGATAAAGGTGCTGACCAGAGAGAAGGGGAAACATATGAAAAGGAATTTTCAACCATTTACACTAGCCTGTTCTGATAAATTAGCAAGCAATTAGGCTTTAAATACTAGTTAGAGTGGTAATATATCCAAGTAGTTAAGAGAGCGATAATACACTACATGTTAACTAAATTGAATTTAAATTAAAAATTTTAAAAAGAAAAAGAGAGCAGGCTGTGCACTTAGACTCTCTGGGTTCAAATCCTACCTCCAACCATGCATCATGCAGCCTCTTTGTGCTTCAGTTTCCCTTTTGTACAGTAGAGAGGGTGATAATATTTACCTCATAGTGTTACTGAGAAAATTAAGACATGTAAAGAGCTTGGAACAGTTCCTGATGCATAGCATACACTTGATAAACATTAGCTTTTCATGTGTACCTACTGTGCACACCACCCTGGAATATTGTGTTTATCTTGGTTTGAGAGAAGGAAGAACCTGAGCATACTGGTCTCAACTACCACCTTTGGTAGGGGTTATGACTGACATCTTATTTTTAACATTCAACAGATACTTTGTGCCAAATACCACTCCAGCTCCTGTGGAGGATATAAAGACAAACAAGCTAGGTCTGTGGCTTCAGTTACTACTTACATATTAACAACTTTCAAATATATAGCTCCAGCTCAGACATCTCTCCTTAGCTCCACACATATCAATTTATTCTTGCTGATCCTCTCCACCCAAAATGCCAACATGTACCTCCATGTCACTATATCAAAAAGAAAACTCAGTTCCACACACCTCCCTAAACTACCTCTCCTATGTACTTTATTGAAATTAATGGCACCGTTGTTCACCCAGTCACCCAAGCTAGAAACCTAGGAATAATTCTTGGGATTTATTCACTCCCCATACCTCATCAAACACTAAAGCAATTAATTATACCTACTAGATACCCCTTAAATACATCCACATGTCTCAATACCCCCTGCAACTACTTTAAGACAATCATATCACTTGTCTGGATGACTCTAACAGTAATACTCTTGCTCCCAGTCCCTCCAATTCATTCTTCAGTGAACAGGTGTGATGAATTTTTTAAAATATAACATTACATCACTCTCTGTCTCACTCTCAAAAACCCTATATGGGACAAAGTACAAATCCCTTAATCTGGCCACCAAGGTCTTCATCTCTCAAGTTTCATCTCAACTATGACCTATCCCACCTCCCTGGCATCTTCACTTCTAATGTTTCAGCCAGACTGCACTTCCTTCTCTTATTCCAAGATGTCAAGCTTTTTCCAGTCTCAAGACATTCACCATGCTGTTTTTCCACTCCCACAATTTATTTTTAAGTCATTCAAGTTTCAGATAAAAGAACACATCATGAGGAATTTCTTTCCTAACTCATCAGATTAAGTAAGACCTCCCAGTTAAATGCTTTTATTCCCTAACACTTTCCATTCCTTTTCTGGGGAAGAAATAAAACTACCTTGATTCACAGATGACATGATCTTGAGTATAGAAAATCCCAAAGAGGAGGAGTCAAGATGGCGGAGAAGTAGCAGGCTGAGACGACATCAGGCAGCAGGAGATCAGCTAGATAGCCTATGAAACCATTCCAAACACCTACGAATTCAACAGGAGATCAAAGAGAAGAAAAACAACAATTCTAGAAACAGAAAATCGACCACTTTCTAAAAGGTAGGACCAGCGGAGAAGTGAATCCAACGTGACGGGAATATGGACTCCGGGGGAAGGGGCCAGCTCCCGGCAAGTGGCAGAACAATGGAGCACAAAATCAGGACTTTTTTAAAAGTCTGCTCCACGGAGGGACATTGCTCCAGAGGCTAAACTGGGGTGAAGACCTCACGGGGACAGCATGGACTTAGGTCCCGCGGGGTCACAGAAGGATCGGGGGTGTCTGAGTGTCGCAGAACTCACAGGTATTAGAGCGGGGAAGCCGGCTGCGGAGACAGAGCCGAGGTTTCCTAGAGCCGTGCTCTGTGACACGGGCAGGTGCTCTGTGACACAGGCCGGTGGTCTGTGCGAGGGGTCCCCACAAGATCCGGGAAGACTCCGACCTGAGAGAGCTCAGGGATCTACGGGGTTTGGAGACTCCAGGTGGGACTCTGCCAGAGACAGAGACGCTTGGTCACAGGCTGGGTGAGCTCGGAGCTCCCAGAAGCCAGTGACACGGGACTGATGACGCACGATTTTCTCTGAGCGCGGCCAGAGCCTGGGGAGATGAGAGTGAGTAAGCGCTTTTCTCTGAAGGCACACTGAAGACTGGGGCCCCGAGCTCTCGGCTCCTCCGAGCCGGAGATTGGGAGGCTGCCATTTTCATTCCCGTCCTCCGGAAGTCTACGGAAACCGTTCAGGGAACAAAAGCTCCCGAAAGCGAACCTGAGAGGATTACTTAGCCCGGCCCCTGGTAAGGGCGGTGCAATTCCGCCTGGGGCAGAGACACTTGAGAATCACTACAACAGGCCCCTCCCCCAGAAGATCAACAAGAAATCCAGCCAAGACCAAGTTCACTTAACAAGGAGAACAGCGGATTCTTATCTGGACAAAATGACAAGGCGGAAAAACTCACCACAAAAAAAAAAAGAGCAGGAGACAGGACCGAAGGCTAGGGACCTAATCAATACAGACATTGGTAATATGTCAGATCTGGAATTCAGGACGACGATTCTCAAGGTTCTAGCCGGGCTCAAAAAAGGCATGGAAGATATTAGAGAAACCCTGTCAGGAGAAATAAAAGCCCTTTCGGGAGAAATAAAATAACTAAAATCTAATCAAGTTGAAATTTTAAAAAAGCTATTAATGAGGTGCAATAAAAAATGGAGGCTCTTACTGCTAGGATAAATGAGGCAGAAGAAAGAATTAGTGATATAGAAGACCAAATGACAGAGAATAAAGAAGCTGAGCAAAAGAGAGACAAACAACTACTGGACCACGAGGGGAGAATTTGAGAGATAAGTGATACCATAAGATGAAACAACATTAGAATAATTGGGATTCCAGAAGAAGAAGAAAGAGAAAGAGGAGCAGAAGGTATACTGGAGAGGATTATTGTAGAGAATTTCCCTAATATAGCAAGGGGAACAAGCATCAAAATCCAGGAGGTGCAGAGAATACCCCTCAAAATCAATAGGAATCGGTCCACACCCCGCCATCTAATAGTAAAATTTACAAGTCTTAGCGACAAAGAGAAAATCCTGAAAGCAGCACGGGACAAGAAGTCTGTAACATCAATGGTAAAAATATTAGATTGGCAGCAGACTTATCCACAGAGACCTGGCAGGCCAGAAAGAACTGGCATGATATATTCAGAGCACTAAACGAGAAAAACATGCAGCCAAGAATACTTTATCCAGCTAGGTTATCATTGAAAATAGAAGGAGAGATAAAAAGCTTCCAGGACAAACAAAAACTGAAAGAATTTGTAAACACCAAACCATCTCTACAGGAAATATTGAAAGGGGTCCTCTAAGCAAAGAGAGACCCTAAGAGTATTATCAGAAAGGAACAGAGACAATAAACAGTAACAGTCACCTTACAGGCAATACAATGGCACTAAATTCATATCTCTCAATAGTTGCCCTGAACGTAAGTGGGCTAAATGCCCCAATCAAAAGACACAGGGTTTCAGAATGGATAAAAAAACAAAACCCATCCATATGCTGCCTACAAGAAACTCATTTTAGACCTGAAGACACCCCCAGATTGAAAGTGAGGGGGTGGAAAACAATGTACCATGCTAATGGACATCAGAAGAAAGCTAGGGTGGCAATCCTTATATCAGATCAATTAGATTTTAAGCCAAAGACTATAATAAGAGATGAGGAAGGACACTATATCATACTCAAAGGGTCTGTCCAACAAGAAGATCTAACAATTTTAAATATCTATGCGCCTAACATGGGAGCAGCCAACTACATAAACCAATTAATAACAAAATCAAAGAAACACATTGACAAGAATACAATAATAGTAGGAGACTTTAATACACCCCTCACTGAAATGGACAGATCACCCAAGCAAAAGATCAACAAGGAAATAAGGGTCTTAAATGACACACTGGAGCAGATGGACATCACAAATATATTCAGAACATTCCATCCCAAAGCAACAGAATACACATTCTTCTCTAGTGCCCATGGAACATTCTTCAGAATAGATCACATCCTGGGTCATAAATCAGGTCTCAACAGGTATCAAAAGATTGGGATCATTCCCTGCATATTTTCAGACCACAATGCTCTGAAGCTAGAACTCAATCACAAGAGGAAATTTGGAAAGAGCACAAATACATGGAGACTCAACTGCATCCTTCTAAAGAATGAATGGATCAACCAGGAAATTAAAGAAGAATTGAAAAAAACCATGGAAACAAATGCTAATGAAAACACAACGGTCCAAAATCTGTGGGACACAGCAAAGGCAGTCCTGAGAGGAAAATATATAGTGATACAAGCCTATCTCAAGAAACAGGAAAGGTCTCAAATACACAACCTAACCCTACACCTAAAGGAGCTCGAGAAAGAACAACAAAGAAAGCCTAAACCCAGCAGGAGAAGAGAAATAGTGAAGATCAAAGCAGAAATCAATGAAATAGAAACCAAAAAAACAATAGAACAAATCAATGAAACTAGGAGCTGGTTCTTTGAAAGAATTAATAAGATTGATAAACCCCTGGCCAGACTTATCCAAAAGAAAAGAGAAAGGACCCAAATAAATAAAATCATGAATGAAAGAGGAGAGATCACAACCAACACCAAAGAAATACAAACAATCACAAGAACATATTATGAGCAACTCTATGCCAACAAATTTGACAATCTGGAAGAAATGGATGCTTTCCTAGAGACATATAAACTGCCAAAACTGAACCAGAAAGAAATAGAAAACCTGAATAGGCCCATAACCAGTAAGGAGATTGAAACGGTCATCAAAAATCTCCAAACAAACAAAAGCCCAGAGCCAGATGGCTTCCCAGGGGAATTCTACCAAACATTTAAAGAAGAATTAATTTCTATTCTCCTGAAATTGTTCCAAAAAATAGAAATGGAAAGAAAACTTCCAAACTCATTTTATGAGGCCAGCATCACCTTGATCCCCAAACCAGACAAGGATCCCATCAAAAAAGAGAATTACAGACCAATATCCTTGATGAACACAGATGCGAAAATTCTCACCAAAATACTAGCCAATAGGATCCAACAGTACATTAAAAGGATTATTCACCACGACCAAGTGGGATTTATTCCAGGGCAGCAGGGTTGGTTCAACATCCGCAAATCAATCAATGTGATACAGTACATTAACAAAAGAAAGAACAAGAACCATATGATACTCTCAATAGATGCTGAAAAAGCATTTGATAAAGTGCAACATCCCTTCCTAATCAAAACTCTTCAAAGTGTAGGGATAGAAGGCACATACCTCAATATTATCAAAGCCATCTATGAAAAACCCACGGCAAGTATCATTCTCAATGGAGAAAAACTGAGAGCTTTTCCGTTAAGGTCAGGAACACGGCAGGGATGTCCGCTATCACCACTGCTATTCAACATAGTACTAGAAGTCCTAGCCTCAGCAATCAGACAACAAAAAGAAATTAAAGGCATCCAAATCGGCAAAGAAGAAGTCAAACTATCGCTCTTTGCAGATGATATGATACTATATGTGGAAAACCCAAAAGGCTCCACTCCAAAACTGCTAGAGCTTGTACAGGAATTCAGTAAAGTGTCAGGATATAAAATCAATGCACAGAAATCAGTTGCATTTCTTTACACCAACAA
>ML097190.1:20485-40139 GCA_003697995.1 Taxidea taxus jeffersonii | reverse complement strand
TTATTTAGATATACCCAAGGGACAGAGTAATCAGTAACTGACATATTGAACGAGGTCTGTTTTCCAGGCTTTGGCAAGTAAGTACTATATATGTGGTACTTCATTTAATCCTGACAGCTCTGTTGGGTAGGTACTATTATCTTCTTTTCCTGACAAATGTTAACTGGAACATGATCTTGAACATCTGTGGTCTCAGTTATAAGTGTCTTCGAGTCAGATATCGGTCTAGGTTACCCACATCTGGGAGAGCTGGCCATGGCATTGGATGGCATCCACTATTGGCCATAGCAAATGAAACCTTATGTAATTGTAGATAATCCACTTTCTCTGTGCTCACGTGTCCTGGCAATTTACTTGGGTCTTTATGATCTCTCTCAGAATAGGGAGCATAGGTAGAAAACAACTGTATTTTGGACCTGATGTGAACATTCTGATCTCTTAAGGCAGGCTCTCAGGGAAGGAGAACTTGAAGAGGCATGTGTAGCCTGTCTTATTTCTTTATGGCTTTGCCCCACTCTATTGGAGGAATGTAGTGGGGCTCCAATGCTCCACTACATTGGAGTGGAGTCTGCTCCAATGAGAGGACTCTCATTGTTTTGTTTTGTTTTTTAATGACATTATTTAGGTGTAATTTACAAACTGTACAGTTCACCCCTTGTTAGTATATCAGTCAGTGGGTTTTTAAAGAATGTGTTGAGCCCATCACCATAATCCATATTAGGATCTCTTGTGCATTTACCGTCACTCCCTATCCCCGTGTGTAGTGTTGGCAAGTGCTGTTCTCCTTTCTGTCTCTGTAGGTTTAATCTTTTTCTGAAAAGTTTTTGTAAATGGGACCATACAGGGTGTCCTTTGTGACTGCCTTCTTTCACACAGCACATTTTGGAGGTTGATACATGCTGTAACCTGTATCAGCACTTGGTTGTTTTTTCCAGCCGAACCACATTCCACTGAATGGATATACCACAGTTTGTTGATCCATTCTCCACTGAATGAATATATATGTTGTTTCCATTTTTCTGGCTTGTAGTAATAATGCTGCTATGGTGATTTTTTTTAACTTACTACTACTTACCAGATGATGTAATTAGCACCTGACCTCTCATTTCTCTCACAAGCCTCTCCCTATTCCCCACACCTGTGTGTGGACAAGGAATAAACAGGGATCCCCCTCCCCCACAAGGCCAGCAGGAAGCTCCCCTGCCTAGATAAAATGACTTTTGAGTAAAACTCCAGGTCTCTTGGATGCTACGGTCAAAGAGCTTACACATTTGGAACAATGACTACGCTATGTTGTATATTTTTCTGTGCTATTTGTTAACAATGGAAATACAGTATTTTCTATATTGTTAGCTGCATTTATCCATTTCACAGGATTGTCCTGTAAAGGCATTCATCTTGCCAGCCCCATAGTTTGTCACTTACGTAGACTTCATAATTCTTCCTGAAGACTCCCAAATCGTAGTTCTTAGAGTGGTTTTACTCATCCTTTCTACATCCCTCCCTCCGATAATTAATTTTAGAGTTCAGTCATTGGGAGCCTCTGAGAGCAGTCCTTCCATACCATAATTGAAATTCAAGGAGGCAATAAATTGTGAAATGTAGAGAAAGAGGATTTAATTATAGTTTCAAAGCAGAAAAGGATGGCTTCAAAAAGTGCTGCAAGTCTATGAGAATAAGTGGGTACTAAAAATGTTCAGAAGTCAGGTGTCCGATGCTGTTCTGTTTGTTTTTTTTTTTTTTAATTTGATTTTTGCCTCCTTCAATGTGCCATTCCTAATGACTTTTAACTGGATATCTAGATAGACACTACTTCACTAACTTCAACAATATTGCAAAATATGTTGCAAAGCTTGCCCTGGAGGGAACGACTGCCTGTAAAAAAAAAAAAAAAAAGTTTTTTAACTAGGGTACAGAATGCTGGAAGCTATCATCAATGTTCGATGGAGAGAATGTGATGTCTGTTTCCATGATGCTGCAAATATGATTGCTGGTAAATCTATTAATAGCTCAGAGTTGATTTCTGACCTTGGACTTGTGAAATTAAAGAAGCTCTATAAAAATGGAGATGACCAAAATGAACTGAAGGAAATCCAGGGCACTTGACAATCTTTTCTCATTAATATGTAGCATATTGTGTCTGAAGGTGTAAATTTAAATAAGTGCGTGTGTATACATAAATTTGTATTTTGTCATCAGACCATTCGAGAATATAAATATTACTTTGAAGTTAATCTGATTGAAAGGAAGAAATCTTGTAGATGTCATTATTCTCATCTTTCCGCCATTTTGTTTGTTTACAAAAAGCCATTGTTGTATCACCTTTATGCCAGAGGGCAGGAAGTTGAGGGGCACTGTTCTCCTTGGTCCTCTCCTGCTTCTTCAGTTGGTTCTAGTCCATGCATCTGGGGCAAGGCTGGAGACCCCAATGTCTTTATCTTACATCGATGTCTCCACTTACTGTGTTGATGACCACAGTGGACTTTCCAGGCCTGTAGTTCCATGAAGTCTGTTGAAGCTGCCCCTTCTGATACTTATGTTTAGATTTAATGCTACTTTTCTATACTTAACTAATACATTTTGCTGATTCAAGGTTTCTTTTGCTTTTGCTCCTATTTTTATGTCTCTGGCAGGCTTACCTGGCAAAAGTTGTAAAATATAATGGTCTAAGTATATACCATACCAGTAGCAGTCGATCTTTAAAGAATTGAATATTTTAGATATGTACTCAATTAAATTATATCAGCTATTCGTGCCTCAAGTGGGAATGAGTTCATGTGATTTTATTCTGAATGTGATTGGGATTAAGGGACGTTGAGACCAAATTCCAATTGCTATGACATTTCGTGAAAGATTGGCCCACTCTGTAATTTGAGTTGGGTGAACAAAACCATATGGTCTATTTGGACATATGGGGATGGTTTCATGGAGGGCAACCATCCATGTATGTACACTGGCAAGCCCAATGTTTTCAATCTTACTTTGTATGTTAAAATTAAACATGTAGGAAAAAAAATGAAGGAAAAAGGATTCCTGTGTTATCCATCACCCATTTCTACAAATTCCAATTCTGAACACATGTTGATCACTATCGGTCGCCCGTATTTTTAGCTGTTCAGTGTGGTCACAAATTATTAATTAGATCCCAGTGGAGGTGGGGGCAGGTGGGAAGAGTAGTCATGTTGGCCAACTGATAGAAATTCCTTTTCACATTCCCACAAACTAAAAGGTCCTATATCGTCATCATGCTTGGAGTAATTCCTGACATTTCTTTAGTAGTTAAAAACTGGTTGGTTGCCAAAAATTTAGGCATGCTGCATGTTCTTCCGTGGAGAAGGTGATCACAACTTCATACCACAATTTTAAGAAATAAGTGTATTTAAGAAGTAATTTATTCCTCAGGCAATATAGGTTTGTTTCTTGTTTTGTTTTGTTTTCCAGATAGTTCTGCCTTCTATGTTCTTATTTCCCTAATCATTAGGCGGTAACAGAGATATCTGGGGCACCTTGTATTCTATGCCTCTGTTGCTCACATCTTAAGTTAAGGAAAGAAGAAATCGGTAAGTATTTTGAAGTCTGCAGACCTACGTGGAGCTCTGAGCTATTGGAAAAGGATCACCAAAGTACTGAAAAATATTCTTGTTTTGTCACCTGCAAGTGATTTAAAGGAACGTGGAATTTCTCTGAAAAAAGAAAACAAAACTAATGCGATGGAATAGTTGAGTTTAATGGCCTTATCTTACCAAATAATGGAAATCAGGTTTTCTTTGAACTCTTTGAGACTGCGATCCTGACATTGCATCTTTCTGACTCTCACATGAAAGGTAATTGTAAAGAATATTTATGTATTGCTTAAGAGATGGCTTTTAACAAATAGAGCAATGAACGTTCAGTTGGGATATTAAGGACATCTTCCCTATATGATCTATAAGCAATAGCATAAAATTTTCATGGAGAATGATGGGCTTGATGGCTCTGGAAGGATTCCAGGCTGATCTTGACATCGCCTCTGTGTGATAGTTTCGAAATCACAGGGACAGGCCTTCCTTCGTGCAGTAGAGCGTGCAGATGAAACACAAAGCTTTCCTGGGAACACTGGTCCTGTCTTTCTCTTTGGTGTCTCATAAGATCTGAACCTTTAGCTTTTCCTGTTTGTAGGAGAAAGAGCTAGATGCAGTCTTTGAACACAGTGATTTTCAATTATTTTTAGACAGTGACATATTTTTGGATTGTTATTTGTGCCTCGGGGACATTGGATGTACATGTGATAGAGTATCAGTGTACTATGATTTCTGGTTAGGTTAAAATGAGAGCAGAGTATTTGCTCACAATTCTGGAGGGCTTAAGTCCAGAATCAAGATGTTGGCAGCTGCATCCTCCCTGTGAAGGTTCCAGGTGCGAATCCTGCCCTGCTTCCTCCTTATCATGAGGGCTCCAGGTATTACTGCGCTTATGTAAACATGACTCCAGTTTCTGCCTCTGTCTTCTACATGCCCTTCTCCTGTGTGTTTTTCCTGTCTCTGCCTCCTCTTCTTTTTAAGGACACTTGTCACAGAATTTAGGGCCTGCTCTGTTAGTCCAGGATTTTCCCATCTTGAGACTAGGTATAATTATCTCAAAAACCCCTCTTTCGAGTAAGCTCACCATCATGGTTACTAGGAATTGGGACTTTTCTATTTCTTGGGAGGGTCACATTTCAACCCACTGGACGGAGCAAAGGAGAGTTGATTAAATTAATATTTAGTAGAAATCTGTCCATTTATTTTCATCCTGTTCATGTAGTCAATCTTAATCTTCTCCAGGTCTCTGAAAATATTCCCAGGAAAGTTTATCATCTGGTGACCTTCTTCATCCTAACACAGTCTCTTATAATTCTAAACTACATTTCTTTTAGTAGAATATCTTATTTTTTATAAAAGATTTTATTTATTTATTTGACCGAGAGAGAGCACAGAGGGAGAGTGAGAGGGAGAAACGGGCTCCCCACCGAGCAGAGAGCCCCATGCTGGGCTCGATCCCAGGACTCTGAGATGATGACCTGAGATGAAGGCAGGTGCTCAGCTGACTGAGCCACCCAGGTGCCCCAGAATATCTTATTCTTTCAAAATACTTGCCTTGTTGGAATGATATGGTGTACAGGTACTGTGCAAGTACTAGCTAAATATTTGCAATTCTCTTTGAGTCCAGGGATACCCAGGGCTCCAAGGACATAGAAATTAGCAGGGACCACACATCAGACTGTGGAAGTTCTAGTCAGGTATCTGAGGGGCTCACACCCCCACGAGGCAGCACTGCACCGTCCAGAACCCGCCCCATCTGCGACTGTGTGTATCTGTCCTTGCCGTCATCTGGCCCATGAAACCACCCCAACTGCCGAAGTTTGAGTCACTGTGAGGTGGTTCATTCCATTGTTGTGATGTGTTTTCTAAAGCAGAACTTGACAGCCTCTTCAGGGACAGAAGTGACAAGTTGTCAGCATGACAGTCTAGAAAGTGACGTCTCACAAATGGAGAGGAAGGTGATGCCCTTGGCCTTAGCTCCACATGCGTAGACGCTGAGAGCATATCAGGTGGTAGAGAGCACTTTGGAATGAGGTCAGCCGACTCCTAAGTTCCATTCAGATATCTGTCGCTGGTTCATTATATCCTGTAAGTTTCATTTGTTCATATTTGGCATGTACTCAGTGTTGGAAACTTGTATATTTTCATATCAAGCGAAAAATGATACCTTCATTTTCCCTCAAGATAACTGGAGAATTAGATCCTCCACCACACGTACTCCCTCCCCCCTTTCTAAAATGTAGTTGTATCAGTAGAAAATTTGAGGCATATTAAGGCTAATTGATCAGGAGATGATTGACTTTGAATAGATGCTTTATGAATCTGTGTTTATAAGTAGAAAGGGCCCTGCCCTGCCTTTTGAGGGGCAACAGAGTGGGTCAAGAGGTAGAGAGAATAGGCCAACTGTGGTCAGAGCCTCTATTGTGGTTTCCCTAGGAAGAAATGGCCGGGGCCAGCAAGTGAGCTTAGGACTGGCAAATTTGGTTACTTGTAGTCTGTTTTGGAACATAGAGGTTGTCCCTAGTTCTCTCCTTCCTCCCCCTGGGAGTGGTTGTGGGAAGAGAATAATGGCCTAGTGTGGGAGAGTCAAATAAAAGGGGTGGTTAAGGGTGTGGGCCCTGTTTCGGTTGGTTTGCATTTGAGAAGAAGCATGCTGCCTGGCAGGGGAGCCCTTCGAGGAATTACAGACCATGAGGGAGGAAGAGGGCCGAGGCAAGGTCAGTCTTGGATAGCACTGTTTATCCGATCAAGGAGTGTCTGGCTTATATATGTAGGGGAGATGGTAAGACATCAATTTTCCAGAACCTAGAAACATGGCTAATACACATAGACTTGCAATGTTATCAAAAGTTCTTGTCTAAAGGTAGGAACCCATCTTGAACCCTCCATGCCTCTATTACAAGGCAGCAGCCTGGCGTGGGGAGGTTCCTAGCACTTTCATTGCTTAGAGACTATCTGAGTATAGAGATCCTCATGGATTGGCTGGTTCTTCCTCCCTCCCCTTTTCTCTGCCACACCAGGCAGGGAAGCTGTACTTGGAGTAGGCTTTCAGCCCACTAGCCCTGGTCTAGAGGCCCCTCACATCCAGCAGGTGTTCTCCTAAGATGGGACATTTATTGTGAGTCTGTATCAGGGCAAAGAGCCCACGTGACAACAGATCGTGGGCTTGCTTCCTCTAGACGTAGCTGGGGATGGTAGACAGAGAGCAGAAGCCAGTTAATGCTGGCCAACTTGAAATACCTGCATGGGGGTGAATGAAGGTTCTTTGCCTTCTCTGCAGCTTCTGGATGTGGAGACTTTTTGTGGGAGAATTTATGGGGTAAAAGAAGCCCGACGTTTGAGTCAGAAGGCCCAGGATCCAGTCTGAGTCGCACAGCTTTATTCAGCAGGGCCTTGGGCAAGACGTGCCTCTGGGCCTTGGGTCTTGCAGCTCTGAAATGTGTGTGACGGTGGGGCACGGAGGAGGGGTTGAAAAGGTGTTTTGGGCAATGGTTTTGCCATGAAGCCAGAGATCTCGTCCTTTCTTTCTTGGCTTTGGTTCCTGGCTCCACGGTAGTAGAGCCTATGGCGGCAGTGAAATCGTGAGTTTGGTTTCAGCCCGCACGGCTTTCGTTTTGCTCCTGCTTTTCTTCCATTCCTAGGCTCTTTCCTGGGTTCTGCGGCTTTCCTGCCATCCTCCATGGGGGCCTGTCTCTTTGGGGAGAGACCACGTTGTGTACTTCCACGAGTTCTTGGCCCACATATGTCCTCCCCTCCTCCATCCTTACCAGTTCACTGGGCTTGACCCCATTCCATGAGTCGATCCCAGACTGGGGTGGGGAGGTTGGCTGCCTGTGTCAGCTCAGGGAAGGGCCAGCAGCCATGAGAGCTGAGGATGTGGGAAGGAGAGGGCTTGGTGTTTTAGGGTCTTTTTATGAAGCTTTCCACCACTTTCGTCTTGCCTCTGCCCTGTCTTATTTTCTGCTGCATTATTTTCTGCTTCATTTTCTTATTTTCTGCTACATTTCCTCCTCCCTAAGTCATTCCTGTTTTTCATTTGGGCACTCACTCATTCATTCAATAGGCCCATGCAGCAGGCTCTACCCTGGAGATAGACAGATAAATAACTGCTCTCCCGCCCTCCAAAGCTCAGAGTCGCAAATACATAAGTAATGGTCTTACTTGCTCTTGCGCGAGAGAATCGTAGAGAATCAGCACGGGGTGCTACTAACTTGGCCCCACATTGCAGGAAAGCATGGGCCCCAAGAACTATTACACTGGGCCTGCAAGGCTCCAGAGGGGTTTGCCAAGTTAAGAAGGGGGGTGAGGTGGTTTCTCTCAAGGCAAAGTTTATGTCCAGCCTTATAAAGATCATAAGAGAAGGTAGAGAAGGTAGACTTAGGGCGGGACCCAGGCTCGTGATCCAAAGTGAGGCCGCGTGGTGGAGAATCTCATGCAGTGTAATCGGGGACTCGAACTGTATACTGAAGGCCACTGGCACTGGGTAGGATTGTGCAGGGAGGAAAACTGGACCGGATTACATTAGGAAAACCCAACTCCAGTGGCAGTGACGCTGTCCCCGTCTTGCTCTCTCTCTCTCTCTCTCTGACTAAATAAATAATAATAATAATAATAAAAATCAAAGCCAAATATTCCTCTTAGGATGTTCTTGTCCCCCAACACCTGCTTACTCTTCTTACCGACACCCTCAGACCTTTGGTTGTGCCCACGTCCCCTCCCCCACTCGGCCTCCTACTTGACTTGAGATGCCTCACTGATGCCATCGCCAGTGCATTGACCTTGAACTGCCAATCCAGCCCAGAAGCCTTCTCCGGGCACAGGCTAGAGCTTGGCTTTTGCCCTGGGGATTGGGTACAATGGTGGTTAGGTGCCAGCCCCCTAGGCTAGAGACAGTGACTACATCTCCATGCCTCAGTTTCCCTCCCCCAACAAGCCTGGAGGCAGGCACTAACAGAAGTGCAGTATATAGAACGGAGACCTTGCAGCCCAGTGTTTAAGCCTTTACCTTTCTGGGGAGCTGGATATGAGCCTGCATACAAGAACTAACGTTATGAGGGAAGGAAAAAAAAAGAGGCTGAAGGCAAGGTATATGCGAAGGCAGCAAAATCAGCTAGCGCGGGCTCTATGTGCCATGTTGTTTTCAAGAACAGGAAGGCCAGTTGCAGCCTAAGAAGAGAAAAACAGTACCAAAGAGCCGTTTGCGGAGTACTAGCCAGTGAGGGAACACGTTTTACGTTTTCTTGTATTTGTTGTTGTTTTTGCTCGTCAGTAGATTAGAAGCATTTAAACACAACCTGTTCTCCAAAAACAAGATGATGCGAGGAAAAGCTATAAGTTAACACCCAATTTACAAAAAGTAATAGGGTAAATTCCAACTGAATTTAAATGTCTTCTGCCTCTTCCGTGGCTCTCTTTCCCTCTTCTTTCCCTCTCCCTCCCTCCACGCACCCTTCTTTAGAATTTAGCCCTAGAAAACTGAACTTCGTGATATTCTAGAGAGTTTGCATTCTGTACTTTTGGCATTTTGAGGGGGCGCTCCGGTCTATGTAAGGGCATTTGAAAATTAAACTCAAAAGTTCTTTTCATTTTGACCTTTCTTTAATTCATGAAATCATGCGTGTACTTGGAATCACACTGGTCTGTCTCTACGCCATTTTTACAAGACAGTGTTTTGGAGCGCGGGTGATAACACATTATTTCAGGCCTCCTTCTTTGTGTGAGTTGACTTCAAATTCACCACGTCTGCTTGGGTTCCGTACTGTCTCAACACAAAGACCGGGAAATCACAGTGGCTCTTGTGCAAGGGAGGGTGGGAAACAGATTCAAGTCCGTAATAATGCTACAGGAGGGGTATCCCTGTAAAATGCCAGGCCGGCCAAGTACCTGGTCTGTGGCATTCTGGGGTGGCTGCAAGGAGGAGGTGGCACTGAAAGAGAAACACCTAGCAGTTCAGTCGTTGGGGAGAAATAGGAAGTGGAAAGCCTACCCATAAAATGCCCGTTGTTTTCAAGGAAATTATTTGATGGAACCTGGGTGCTGATCAGTGAGGGGGGTTAAGGGCAAATTCCAACAGGCCTCATTACTATGCTAAAGAGTTTAGTCTTAGTCATTGTTAGCCATCTAAATCATCAATTCAGAGTATTGATCCTCCTCCTGCATTTTATATAATATATAATTTTTGCCTCCTTTGTAAGACTTAATGGGTCTATTTTGGGTTGGCCTGAACTTTTGCTTGTCAAAGAGTTTCCTAGTATTGAGCAAATGCTCTTTCTCTCCCTATAATGTTCCTGTTTAAAAGAAAAAAAAAATCTATACTGTTCCACAATAACATAATTCACGTGTCCACAGGGAATTTGCTTCACCTCGGTGCCTTTATTCATAGATTTTGAACTGGAGAAGTCGATGAAGAAAAGCGACAAAAAAGCCGAATGGGTTGGGAGTTTTTCTAGCAATTTCAACCCTGGAAGCTCTCATCAGTAGTTCCAGAGCTCAGGGCCTCTCTGCCCTTGAGTTTGACCCTGTGGAGGCAGGAGTCCCTGCTGGGATCAGGAGAATGTGCTGCAGAGGCTTTGCTGGGAGCGCCCAGGGTAGCCCCAGGTGGCAGGTTTCTGTGGCATCCCAGTGTACTGCCCTTCCTCCCCCAACCCCCGCCATTCCTAGAAAATGTCTTGGGAACAGGTAAGGGTTCTGGAAGATTCCTGCAAGATGTTACAAGTGTCTTTTTTTTTTTTTTAATTTTATTTATTTATTTGTCAGGTAGAGAGAGCGCGCAGGAGCGAGCATAGGCAGACAGAGTGGCAGGTAGAGGCAGAGGGAGAAGCAGGCTCACTGCTGAGCAAGGAGCCCGATGTGGGACTCGATCCCAGGTCGCTGGAATCATGACCTGAGCCGAAGGCAGCTGCTTAACCAACTGAGCCACCCAGGCGTCCCAAGATGTTACAAGTGTCTTAAAGAAAAAGGGATTTGGGGAGAAAGGGAAGTTTCCTGCGACCCTTGGGCTGTACGAAGAAATGTTCCAGTTTGTTTAGCCGGTGAGCCGGTCATTTCTACAATTGCACGAACCCAAAATTTTTCCGGAAACATATTTGTAATAATATGTTTCTTGATTGCTTCGTGTTTGGGGATATTATATCCTCAAGAATATTTGGAACCGGGATACCTGGGTGCCTCAGTCGTCAGGTGTCTGCCTTTGGCTCAGTTCATGATCCCAGGGTCCTGGGATCCAGTCCCGCATCCAGCTCCTTGCTTGGCGGGGAGCCTGCTTCTCCCTCCCCATGCCCTGTGCTTGCGTTCCCTCTCTCGCTGTGTCTCTCTCTGTCAAATAAATAAATAAAATCTTTTTTAAAAAGATTATTTATTTATTTGACAGACAGAGATCACAAGTAAGCAGAGAGGCAGAGAGAGAGAGGAGGAAGCAGGTTCCCCGCTGAGCAGAGAGCCCGATGTGGGGCTCGATCCCAGGACCCTGGGATCATGACCTGAGCCGAAGGCAGAGGCTTTAACCCACTGAGCCACCCAGGCGCCCCAATAAAATCTTAAACAAAAAAGAATATTTGGAACCCAGAATGCTGCTGTATGTTTAGGGAAATACACAAGTAGGGCGAGGTTACTGTGTCGTCTGGGGAGCCAGAGGGCATATGAGTATTATTGCCAGGAGAAAGTTCTCTCTCCTAGGAAAGTGTGTTGGTGGTCATGAGACAGGTAACTCAGTGATAGATTATGTGTCCCTTTTGACCTCAGCTTCAGGGCCCTGTTACACTAGATTGCCACAGTGGTCTTCAGTTTAGGTTTTCTTGTAAAATGATCTCCTTTCCTTTGATTTGAATTTTCGTACTTTTATACCTATAGTAGTGTTTTCTTAGGGTCATTGATTCTTTGTATATGTCATCTCAGTGACATGTGGATCACGAATATGTATAACGATGAATTAGTTCCCCATATCCCATTGCTTCATGTCCTCTGTCCCCAGCAGGTCACATTCAGATCATATGGTGATGGTTACATCAGTGCTTATGGTGGACAAGATGACATGTTGGAGAGGCAGGTGTAATGACAAGAAGAAGGGGGTGGATAGAAGCATGGGAAGTCGAGGAGAAACTTGTCCCTAATTAAACGTTATTTTCTAAATTAACTTACTTGTTGCTTAAAGAATCAAGCCTGAAATTCCTCTATTAAGAGTTTCTTTTGGTTCCATTTTTAAAATTGGTATGTCAAAGAGCTCCGTGACATCAACTTGTTAGGAAGTCATGATCACGATGATTACAAGCATTTATATGCCGAACACTGGGATTCCTGCTTTGCAGAGTTTTTGATTCTCCATAGAATCCACAAGAAAGCTCCTGTTTAGCGGGGAACTGAGGCTAAGAAAGGCTCCATTATTTGCCACAAGGTGCAAGGAGGTGCCTGAGTGGGTGTGCACAATTTACCTCCGCTTACTCTGCTGGGGGCTGGGGAGTTCTCCCGTCTGCGGGCAAAGGGAAATTCCGAGCTCAGTCCTCACATGTGGTTTCTGGGAAGAGGAAGCCTATGCCCAGTGCTTAGCATAGTGGCTGGCACGTGAGATCAGTATATATTCCTGTGATGGCAGTGAAGAGTAAATAGGCGTCCCGGGCCCTGATGTAGTGAATAAAATTACAGGCTGCTCAGTGAAATTGAATTTCAGATAAACAACAAATAATTCTTTTTAGCACAGTATGGCCCATGCAATATTTGGGAAATATTTATACCAAAGAGTATTACCCATGCATTATTTGGGAGATATGCTAAAACCTCAGTTCAACAATAAATACCGTATGTAGGCGGGCCTTCTGTAGTCCATCATGCAATCCCAAATCAGAATAACGGGCTGAGTGGATGCCTAGGATAAGTGCTTGAAATTCTTCCAGAAATAGCTCTGCTTCTCTGCGCAGAAGACTCAGCCACTCCGTGTCTCTTGTGCTGACCCACGAGAAGCCTGCATTCCCTCAGTTTCTTGATTTTATTGGGATCTCCTGTCTCTTTGCTTAGATTACCTCCATCATGGGCAGCCTCTCGGTATTTGACCTATGTTAACGTTTGGAAATTGCTGAATACCTGTGCGCCTTACAGTGGTGCTTCTCAATCTTCTTTGAATGTTAGTAGTACCTGAGGATCTTTTAAAGATATTTATTTGTTGATTTGGGAGTGTGGGCAGGGAGTGAAAGAGAGAGAGAATCCCACATGAGGGTCTTTAAAAAGTCCTGATGCCCTGGTCCCAGCCTAGACCAATCATGTCAGTATCTCTTGGGTGGGAAAAGGCATTAGTGTTCTTTTTTTTTTTTTTTTAAGATTTTTATTTATTTATTTGACACAGAGAGAGAGAGCACAAGCAAGGGCAGCAAGAGACAGAGGGAAAGGGAGAAGCAGGCTCCTGGCTGAGCAGGGATGTGGGTATCTATCCCAGAACCCTGGGATCATGGCCTGAGCCAAGGATAGACGCTTAACCCACTGAGCCACCCAGGTGCCCCAAGGCACAAGTATTCTTAATGCTTCCTACATGATTCCAATGCATCATCTGGGGTGGGACTCCCCTGCTTGGCTCATGGGCCCCCTGTGTGCTTGGCCCTGATGTAAGGATGTCACCCCCTCCTAGCCCTCTCTCCATTTTTTCTTGCCCCAGATTTCTGGTTCCATCCTGAGTCCATCCAAGCCATCTGTATCTGTCATCTTCCACAGTTGCAAAGTGGGTGTGTTGGGTTCTCCTAGCACTCTGTCTAAGTTAGACCATTGCCTTTTACTCTAGGTTGTGAATCTTGGGCTCACACACTGTTAGTAAAGTTTGAAAAGGCTCCTAAGAAGGTCCAGGGCATTTTCCCTTTTTGTCCCACACTGATAGAGCTGCCCTTCTTTTCAGTAGGGTTTGAGGCCCTTAGAGAAGGAAAGTGAACTCAGAGATAGAAAATGTCCATGACTAAATAAATAGTGACATCAGTCCTGGAGTACTACAGGGCCTTGTCACCATCTGGGAAGGTTTCCAGGAGAACCAGGGGCTCAAAAGACCCCCACCCGTGGCCAAGAGGTCCCTGATGGAGCAAAGATGCGCTTTAGCACTTTGGGAACCAATCCTGCTGAGTGAGCTCCTGCTGCTGCCTCACCAGATGATTTTACAGTTACAGGACAGTTTCATTTGGTTTGGATATTCCTCAGGTTGGAAATGTCCAATTTAGCCCTGGATTTGTAAAGTCAAGTGTAGAATCGCAATACGCTTGTTTTCTCTGGGCAGGTTGAGTCACGCACTTCACTGTGTGTTCTGCTGAATTATTGGAGTTTGTACCTGATTGCCTAGTAGAAAGAATATGATTCATTTTTCAGAGAGAGTGTTTCATATCCCTTGGCAGGGAACAGGTATATAACTTTTACCTGGGTATTTAAAAATGCAAATTCTCATGATATTCTGTTGCCTTCTTTGCATTTTAATGAAAATAGAGCCTTTAAGAGAGATCAGTCATTAAGTACTAATCAGATACTGATTGCTTAAACTCTACAAAGTGTTTGATTTTAAAAACCTCAGTCCCATCTAATAAATGGTGGGAGTTTATCAAAGCAAGTGGCGTATACTTTTCCTCTCTATTTTGATTCAGAGGTGTAACAATTTCTACCTGCTGGTTTAAATTGGCCCTGAGAACACCTTTTGTGTTAAGCCCACTCAGAGCTAGAAGGAACCCACATCAACCTGACAATAAAATAATATCTCCCAACTAAACAAAGTCAAAAAGCCAATGGAACAAATTGTTCTGTCGATAATCCAAAGCTGAAACTGTGTGGTCTCCTGCTATTTTTAGAACTTGAGGGGAAAAGATTCCTCCTTATTGTAAAAATGATACAATTAAATATGAAGTCAGCCACTGGGAAACTCAAGAGTTCCCTTTGAGCACCATTTTGTGGCTCCGTTTTCCTTTTATTAAAGCAGAAAATGAAGCCCACAAAGGCGGCAGTGCTTCAAAGGAGAAACACAGAGTTCTGTGTTCGCTGGGTAACCTCGACACACCGGTCAGCTGGTTGTTCGGGCAACCCGCGTTACCATCTGCATGAACGTGGACAAGCAGATCGACCTCATTATGCTCCGAATGCAGAAAAACTGTGATTTTGCTGTCCCTGAATTTGCCGGTAGCTTTACATTCAGTTCAGGTTTCTTTATAGTTGTGTTGGAGTTCCACAAGGGGAACTCTAGAAATTTCTGGCGAGAAATTATTCTAATTTCGCAGGAAAGTAGATTCATCCTTTGACTAGTCATCCAGAAAATCTAGGTGAGCATTTCTCAATCTTTGGAAAGATAGGAATCGTGGACTTCATTCTGAGACTAGATAGAAGCGAGAGAGGTGTTCGTCTCAGTCCGGAATAAGAAAGCCGAAGTTCACATGGAAATCAAATTCTCACTATTTTAAATATAGAATCCAGTGTGGCTGGGATGATGGGGAGGTGAGATAGGGAGGTGAGATAGGGTCATGCACATGGAGGGGTGGAGACAGTCTGTGAGAGAGAGAGAGAAAGAGAGAAAATGTTTAGATTTTTGTAGTAATCGATCTTTTTTCTTGGTGTATGGCATCTGTGGGAAAGTGGCATCTTGGTTTTCACACCATCTGTGGCTCAGGGCCCCCCACCTCCCGACCCCCTTCCTCTGAATAGAAGAGATGACTTAATTCTCTGCTCCTGGCATCTCTGTTCTTGGTTTTCTTTCCCTGAGTTGCCCCAACTCCTTCGATATATTATAACACCTTTGAAGACAAGGATCTTGCCTTCCTTGCCTCAGAATCCCCCGAAGCTAACACAGTGTCTGGCACTTACTTGTACTCCCATTTTTCCTCCTCTGTCTGGCCTAGAATCATGTGCCCTGCCTTTGGGTGTTCCTCTGTTGACTTCACGTCGTTCTGGGCTTGGCTTATCTATCCAGTGGCATCCTTGGCTGTGGTAGGGCTTACTCTCCTCTGGGAGGAGCCAAAGAAAAGAGAAAGTCTGCCAAGATGATTGATGGGTTCATAAACAATCATCCACCTAGGACGCCTGCCTTGCTGGCTCATCAGAGATCTGCTGTGGAAGAGATTGTAACTAACTGAGTGACGTCATCAGGACTCACGTATTCGCTCACGGCTCTTTTGGGTCAGATGTCCTGTGTAGGATGGCTGGATTTTCTGCTGAGGGTCTCACGTGGCTAAATTCAAGGTATCTGCCAGAACTGTGACCCACAGCCTGTAGAGCTTGGGGGCTCCTTCAAGCTCCCTGTTTGTGGGCGGAAGTCCATCCTTCACATCTGTAGGACAGAGGTATCCATGTCCCCAACTTGTGTTTCCTCTGTCTTCAAGCCAACAACGGCACACCAAATCTTCTTCCGGCTTCTGGGCTCTGACTTCCTCTTCCACCTTCTCCTTTGGCTGTCAGTGCTTATGTAATTCCTCTGGACCCATTCGGGCCATCTAGGATAAACTTCCTAGCGTGGGGCCAGCTCATAAATCACCTTACCTTCATTACCATACTGCAGTTAGGTCTGCAATGTCTTTTTTTGCTACCTACCGAAGCCCCAGTCTGAGAGCAGAGGGTGAAGGTCATGGGAGTCAGCTGGTTGTTTGCGATCTCTGCTGGTAGTTCAAGGGCCCATCATCTTTGGTGTTGCCTCAGATTCTCTCCCTGAGGTGGTTTGGGAAGATTGGGTTCATGTGTTAAAAAGCCCCAGGATATTCCTGATGGGTCTGACGTCCCTCTCGCCAAATCCTGCAATGTCATGTTGTGGGATTTTGGCTGAGGTTTTCCTTTGGGAAATAAGGAAAGATGCTCAATTCTAAGAACATGAGCTCCATCTGGTCTGGAGGAATGATCTATTACTCATTTCCATGTCCCCTGATGGGCAGCATGGAATCTGGGCCATGGGAGGCAGTCTGGAAAGGCTGCTATGAAGAAATGAATGGATAAATGAATTGATCAATCCTGAGAATCTTTTCCCAAGTGATAGAACTGCTATTTTTGAACAGATATTGGTAGTCATCATTTCCCAACAGCTGTTTCCATACGCGCCCACACATTGGAAGGCGTCCTCTGATTTTCCAGGCTATGTGTGAGCAATCGTTATCATAAGTACCTTTTCAGAAAGTGGGTTGGAATATTTGCCTAAAAATGTCCTTTCCTGGTCATTGATGCTAACCTGTGCATCAATGTCTCCTCTGCTTCACCACTCCTGCTTCCCCATCTTACGCTAATGGTTTTGAGTATCTGTGCCAGGATTAGAAATTGAATCTGTATACTTCGGCCTCTTAAAACTCTAAGGACCCACTACATTTTACTTTAAGTTAGGCACTTATTAACTATTTGTTGAAAAAAAATTTCTTAATGAGACTTTTAAGTTCTGATTGGCTTAAAGGGTGAGACTGACATCACTTGGTATTTATTCCCATGACATCAGTGCGCGCGCACACACACACACTCACCTGAACAAACGTTTTATTAGTCCCTGGAGGGCAAATAGGCTATAGCTTCAAAGAGACAGTCATAGAAGGTAATGTCACCCTGTACCAAATCTTACGCTAGGTTTGTACTAGATTTCTTTTTTCGTTTCAAAAATGTCATTCTATGTAACAGAAATCCCAAATAATCACATTAACCCAGGTCCTAGGTACCTGAATCTAGGAGAAAACACAGAGTTGATTCAAGCTTGATGGGTCGATGTGAAAATTCTGGTCATCAGAAAAACATCGATTTTTGTCATGCATTATTTATTGGGTGAATTATGCTTCATAAATTAACATCTGTTTTATACATCATTCTCTCGTGAGTCGGATTAGCATGACATCCCAGAGACGTGCATAAGCCCTCAGTCCAGTGACCAAGTAGCGTCTTGACCTGCGGATTAGAGAGTTTCTTGGATCACCGTGGCATCTACTCAGCATTCCCTGTGAAATATTGCCCAAGATCCAAACTGTTTCCTCCCGATGGGGAGCTTGCCACCTCCTTGGCGTGTCTGGCAGCATCCGTCATCTCAGCCCTTAGAATGAGAGTCACGGAACACCTCCCTGCTTCATCCAAATGTGTATTCCCCAAAAGCAGAGGTCCGAAAGAAGGTTCGGGAAAGTCCCCGTCAGGACACACTGTCCTGAATGCCTGGGCACAAAGGCCCTCAGTCACAGTCAGCCATCCACATTTCCTCCTCAAACCATGCTATGCAGGGGGGCAATTTGGAGGAAGCAAAATGAGCAGTGTGCTCAGAGAGACTTCTCCACTCAATCAACTCTGAGCTCTACGGGAGGAGGACACGTAAAATTAAATGTACCAAGCAGACTGGCTTTCCATCACTGCTGCTAGCAGGTCGTCTTCATCAGATGGGATGCTGGCCGTGGCCTGGTAGGCACGCGTTCTTATGTTCTAGAACATCATGAGCTTTCTGTACAGTGGGTTTTTATTAAGCTTGTATTTAATGTTATCTGTCACAGAAGAATTAAAGCCAGGGTGGCCTGTGTTCATGAATCCGTTTCTAATAACGGCCCACAGAGCAGTTACTTGTCAGGATAAAGCTGACGCTCCACAGTTCATCAGCTCCTTGTTTTCTCCCCAGTCTCGAAAGTTGCTGATGCAAAGAGAAAAGCGATGCCGGGCAACACTTGCATCCCCCGCTGCAGCCCCGGGTGCGCACGGCAGCCGCTTGCCAAAAGGCGCTTCTCGCACGGGCCGTCAGCGCATGTCAGGTGCACGGGAGCGCGTGTGGCTGGGAGGCACGGCGGCTGCAGGAGTGCGGTGGGTGTTGGCAGGGGTTCAGCCGTGAAATGGAAGCGCGCCGTGTAATAAAATCTCCTGGGAATGCACAGGATGCCTGGGCATTAGGCATGCTCCTCGTGTTTCACATAAATGCATCCTGTTCTCAGGAGCGGAGGGGCAGTGCGTTCGCACCGGCTCATGCAAATTGAATGTAGGTAAAAGGAGAGTCCCGGGCAAACAGAGCGGTCTGGCGTTTCTGAAGGCGGGAGCAAGGTCAAGCTGCTGGCTGTGTTCTCTGTTGTTTATTGGGCGTTTATTTGCTCTACATTTGCACACTCCACGCACGTTGCAAAGAGGCAGTGCTGGGCGGACTGATGCCTGCTCGGCTCAGGCATCCGGGCGATTCTGGCCGGACTCTTCTGGGTAATAAAGTTCAAGGCTTCATACGTGGCTTCATCTGTTGTGCCCCAGCCTGGCGTGGGTAATGTTTGGCTGGAAGACAAAGCTCCTCCAGAGGGGGCAGTTTGTATTGGTTGTTTTTTTTTTTTTTCTCCCCCTGTCTTTTGTTCTTCTTTATCAGTGTTCCAGCTTTAAGTTTGGCACAGCAAGAGTGAGAAAGCGAGCCTGTAAAAAAGCTTTTTGCAACATGCTTTTTCCATTAGGTTTCACGGGAGCGGAGTATCACCGGCAGCAGTGGCTTGCTTGCTCTCCAGTCTTGCGCTGTGAGGAATAAAGACACTGTAGGGCGGTGAACCTGAACTTGGCCCGTTCATCCATACTGTATAGAGGGATTGCATAGAGTGGAGTCAAATGCCACTCGGGGGTGAACTACACGCATCAACTTGGGTTCCTGCTGGATGTCGTAGGAAGAGCCCTTGATAGAATCCAGTAATTAAAAGGTAAAGCGTGAAATGTGTGCTCCGTGTAGGAAATATGGGCTGAGGGGGAATGCATGGGCAAAGAGGGACTTGTTTAATTTTGTTTGGAAGGATACGTTCCTAGATTTTATTGCCAGCGGATCAGAAGAAGGGGAGAGATTGCAACTTGCTGTTGACTTAGAGTGTAGTGTGATCTTGACGTTCCCACAGGCTGCTAGACTATTCTTTTCCCCGAGCACTCAGAACTGTACGGGACTTCTGTCCTTGAGACTGGAGTATTGGTGGGAGCCTGGGTAGAAGTCAAATTGTCGCCATGGAAATGGAAGGGCACTCTTCGGTCTTCTTTTCTTTAAGGTGAAATCTTTGGGATTCACTTGCTTGTTTTATTTCTATCGAGTGGCTCTGTTTTTCCTAAACCTGTTAAGATATAGCTTTCAGAGACACAGAAAGACTGGGAAACTGCACATTTCGCCAGGTTTATTCCTAAAGGCGTATGTGGTTACCGTAATCCCTTAGGGAAAG
>ML097190.1:746-20385 GCA_003697995.1 Taxidea taxus jeffersonii | reverse complement strand
TTGTTTTATTTCTATCGAGTGGCTCTGTTTTTCCTAAACCTGTTAAGAAATAGCTTTCAGAGAAACAGAAAGACTGGGAAACTGCACATTTCGCCAGGTTTATTCCTAAAGGCGTATGTGGTTACCGTAATCCCTTAGGGAAAGTATGGGTGGGTGGCTGAAGTTCTAAGTCAAAGCATGTTGTCTGCTCAATGCAAGTTAGTATTGTTTATTGTAGATCATTCTTCCACGTGTTGGCTGTATACTAAGACTGTGAAGGGGCGCCTGGGTGGCTCAGTGGGTTAAGCCTCTGCCTTCGGCTCAGGTCATGAACTCAGGGTCCTGGGATCGAGCCCCGTATCGGGCTCTCTTTTCAGCGGGGAGCCTGCTTCCTCCTCTCTCTGCCTGCTTCTCTGCCTACTTGTGATCTCTATCAAGTAAATAAATTTAAAAAAAATTAAAAAAAAAAGACTGTGAAGTAAGCACTATCTCTTAACAGTGCATGTTCAGAGTAAGTTCACGGTAGGTTTTTTGACTTTAAACTTAGCTTGTGCCCAGTAAATCTCCTGGCCAGCTCTTTGATCTCTTTTACAAGCTGCATGAAAAATACAAGGTTGAAATTGTAATTAAATTATGCATTGTATTTGACCCCAGGGAGCTGAAATGCAGTTACGTGGGCGTGTGTACGGTGGGATTCTCTCGTGTCTAACAGACTGGTCATATATGTTTCGTATGGTGGGATTCTCTCGTGTCTAACAGACTGGTCATATATGTTTCAATTTTAAAATCAGACTGCTACCCTTTAGATCTTTGAGGTTTTTTTTTTTTTTTGAACCATCCCACAGAAGTGACTATCAGTTTCAATTAACACTCAGATGTTTATAAACACATAATGTAATTTGTGTTATCGTATATGCATGCCCATTTTTTATCCATATATATGTGTGTGTGTGTGTGTATGTATATATATATATATATCATTGACAGGAAGTCCTTTATATATGTGTGCATGTGCATATATGTACCTCTAAGAAGATTTTGTTCAAATGATTAGATTGGGGAAAATAGAATTGGCCAGTAGCAGAGTTAAAAGGCATGGAGGAGAGTAAAGCATTCTGGGCATATAAATATGGGGTCTGCTCAAGTATTCATCTATTGGTACATGACTGTAGAAACAGTGCTGGTGATTACCCAAGGATTCCTTGTGCTATGGTATGTAGATCTTGGTTTCTATACTAGAAAGCGCACATCTTATTGGAGGATGCAAGGATAGGAAAAGGGGAAAGAGTAAGAGAAGGGGTTCAAAGTCTTTGGGGGAAAGTCTTTGGGTATTGGAAACAGTATAGTAGCTTCTAGATGTGTCTATACTAACACAGGGACCAACTCCATGGCAACATCATAGGAAAACCAATTTTGATCGCTGGTAGCTGCTTCATCCTTTGAAGCCTATGAAACTATATTTACTGCTCTTGTTTTATTCATTGGATTTCTTATTTAAGATGTCAGATTTTCCCAATACCTTTTTCTTGGGTTTGTAAAGGTATAAACATCAGGTTTATAGAATATTTTAGAGGAACATGTCCATGTGAAAAAGAAAGATGTTAGAAAAGATAAGTTATTAAATTTCTGAAAAATAGTTTTGAATAATGGCTACTGAGTTTAGAAAAGGGCAGGATGTAGGAGCCTAGGGTAGGAGAGAGCCTATCAGTTTCCCTTCAATGGAAATTGGTATTTAAATTTTGTTATCTTAATGCCTTTAATTAGTGAATGTGGAGCTGTGTAAAAGTAGAAAAGTCGGGACAGTATGCTGGGCCTATATTCTAGAATATTTCAGCCAGTATAGATGAGCAGAGTTTTTGTTCTGTGGACTGTTTTCCTTGAGCAAAAGCGAGTGTCCGATCCATTGAAGAAAGGTGTTCAAAATCTCACTGGCACCAAATCTTGTTGCACTGTTCATTTATTGGAGGGTCCAACCTGAACTTGTTGAAACAGATGAGAGGAGTTCTATGACTTTGGAAGTCAGGAATGTCTGAGCTTGATTTCTATCCTGGAGTGATTTATCAAAGCAGTTTTGATTGTCTTATATTTACAGACCAGCCTATTGTGAAGAGCTCAGTGTATCGGGGACATACTCTGATTATCAGAATGCCACAGTGAATGAGCTCATGCTATCTGTCTTCTACAGGTGAGACTATAGACAGACCGATAGGTAGAGCAGTTTTCAAAGATGATTTGGAAAAACACTGACATCTAGCTGGGAAATGGTGACCCAACATGAGGTTGGTGGTTGGGTCTGGGGGCCTTTTGCCTCTGTGATCACGTTATCTGACCAGCTGGCTGTCAGTGTGCATCCATGGTTCCTGAGCTCCAGAGGAACAGCTTCCATTTTGTGGCTGTAGGATCCCACTGATCTCTCTGAAATCTGTGATGGCCAAACGGAACGGAAGCACTGAAGGACAGACTTGTGGGGTGGCAAAACGAACCGATGTCACCAGAGATCTTTACAACCAATGCAGAAAGCAACGGGACATAGACAGGACATTTACCCAATGTTTAGAGTTGAAGAGAGTTGACTTCCTTGATACATGAACCGAAAAAATGACAGGAAACACTTCTTTTGGTGTTTCAGCTTTTTGGCACTGAGGCAGGCCAAGCTTGCTCAAAGTTGAATTAAAATCATTGAGTTATTAGATAAAATATTGTTTTCATGCACTCATGAACAGTGTATTCTTTTTCTTTCCTACTCTATTAAGTGGTTATTCTAGATGGAGCTATGTCCCTGTTATCAGATAACAAAATGATATCACAGATAAAGAAGTTATGTCTGTCCTGAATTTTTGGTATGATTTCAGTGTAGAAATAAGCACATCAGCAGTTGCTACTTGGTCTATCATTTAGATTCACAAACATGTGAATGACAAGGCAAGGACTTTACAGACCGTGACAAATAGACTGTCCTGCCTACGGACAGATTGAAAAACGCACGACTGATAACGTCATCCAGTGGCGGACTAGGGCAGATGGAGGCTAGGAGGATGTTCTTCAAAACGGAGGAACTAGTAATAGGGCGATTTGATAGAATAACCCACCTTAACCATGGACTGGAATCCCATAGCACTGTCCCTTGCTAGATCCACATCCGAAAGGGGGAGGGGTGCCCCAAATGGAGGGAGGCGGCCGGAAACAATGTGAAGCAACAGACAGCCTAGAAACCCTGTGAGGAGCTGACAAGTCCTGAAAAGGCTTTCCCAGCAGGAGGGGAGACCAAATGAAGGGGGAAGAACAAGGTCCAGTAGAGGTTGAAGAAAACCAAAGGACTCAGACTGACCCAGGGACAGGCAGTTAGGGACAGAATCCTGAAGGCCAGCAGGGTACCTGGCTCTTTGCTACCGTAGTAAGAAGGCTGATGTGATGCAAGAGAATTTCTGGGAACAGAACATAATGGACCCTGGTGGGAGCGCCTTGGTGGCTCAGTCCATTAAACATCTGCCTTCGGCTCAGGTCATGATCCCAGGGTCCTGGGGTCGAGCCCCATGTTGGGCTCCCAGCTCAGTGAGAAGCCTGCTTCTTCCTCTCCCTCTGCTGCTGCTCCCCCTGCTTGTGCTCTCTCTCTCTGTCAAATAAAGAGATAAAATCTTTAAAAAAAAAAAAAAGAACATAAAGGACCCTAATATGTCAGTTTTAAAACCTCCAGGAAAAAGAGGTACCTTGGGAAAATGGGGGAGAAAGGACTGTCTTTCCTGTGAACACTGGAATGGAGGCTCCATTCTGGTAGCAAGGATCTATCTTGTTTACTGTTTTCTCCCTAGAGCCCCAAGCCGAGCCACTAACATCATAGGAAATGTTTGTTGAATAAATGACTTGTTCCTAATTCATTTATTTATAGCCCCATCTGGAACTTATTCCACCTGACTGTTACTGGAGGTATTCTGTGTTCCGACCACTCTCCTAAACAAGACAGTAAACCTTTGAGGGCAGATAATTATGTTATCCTAATTTTTTAAAGGCCTCTCGTGAATAGGATAGCCCCTTATACTTGCAGCGGCACTTAATAATAAATAATTATAAAATTGAAATTAGCAATAAAAATAGGATAGAATTGTTATCCTTAGAATTTTATGGGCAGACTCACTTAGAGCATAGCACACAGGTGGAAAATTCTCTGAAACAAAAGGATATAGTTAAATCAGTGGTTGTCGGGGCTCCTGGGTGGCTCAGTCATCCAACTCTTGATTTTGGCTCAGGTCATGATCTCAGGTCCTGGGATCGAGCCCCTGGTTGGGCTCCCTACTCAGCAGAGAGTCAACTTGAAGATTCCCTCTCTCTCCCTCTCCCTCTGCTGCTCCCTCCACTCACACACACACACACACACACACACACTCTCTCTCAAATAAATAGATAAAATAAAAACAAAGAAATAAAGTGTTCGTCAAATAAGGGTAATTACTTGGAAATGTCTGGAGACAGTGTTGTTGTCCCATCTGGTGGTCGGAGGGGTGTGCTGCTGGCATCTAGTGGATAAAGACCAGGGAACATGCTGCAGTGGGCGGCACAACAGTCCAAAGAGAGTCAGCTGACCCCAGATGTCAATAGCGCCGAAGCTGAGAAGCCCTGATTTAAACTAGAACCTTTATGATAATTCTCCTGTGCGCGTGTTTTCCATTAAACACCGCTTGTGGATGGCAGTCTGACGCACGTTTTTGTCCCCACAGTTGAGAGCACCTGGCATATATCAGCCATTTAATAAATAACAGTTTAACCGATGAATGAATGGAGAGTAATGACATTTAAAAAAAAAAAAAAAGGATGCTCCAGGATCATCTTTGGAACACCATTACCATTAGAAACAAGCATTTCTCATAAGGCCTCCACAGGAAGTAATCAGTAGGGTCAAGTTCAGGGTGTAAAAGCAGATTTGCAGCAGCCACACGTTCATGTCTCCATTTAAGACGGTCACAGTGCCTCGGGTCATGGAATATTAGCAGCAAAGGGGATTAGAGGGCTCATTCATTCCAATAGTCTTAAATCCAAGTGAAGCAAGGAATTGGAAATCCAGGCATGTGAAATGACTCACTGAAGTTCTCACAGGTAAACGGCAGAAGCAAGAATGGAATGATTTCGAACTCTTAGCCTTGGTACGTCTTCATTATGCTATGGTGCTGCTGGTACATCAGCCTGACTAAACCTTGGCACAACAAATTGCTTTTAATGACTAGATAAAGCGGCACCCCAAAGCAGTATTGAATGTGAAACATAAAAATCCCATCTTTATGGCATTGTAGAATTTGACCTTAAACTAATGTGCTCGTTATTTTCGTTATTAATACAGAGGTTAAAATAATGAAGTGTTAGGGCTCAAGAAAATGCTGTAAATCTCCTGCATTCTGGAGAGGAGTAAGTTTGGGGGGTGCAGGTGTCAGGAGCTTTATCCAGAGTCCCAGAAAGGGGTGGTGGGGCTCTCCGTTCTGTGCTCTTCACTGTACGAGACTTTCCTAAAGGGAATATTATTTGCAGAGGCTATTACATGAAAGCAGGGTTATGTGGGCAGATAAATTTAGAAAATGCAAAGGTAAACAAACTGAAGCAGGTATGTGCAGTTTGCCCTCGAGGGTTTCATCTCTCTCTGGTCTCCTTCTCCAAGAGGGTCCTTCAGTACGTGGCTCCCGTCCTGCTCACCAAGTGGGAGATCATTTATATTACCCTACCAGTGGTCCTCTGAATACAGCTCAAAAAATACTGTACTACCTCAGGTCTCTATATAAGTGACAGAAATGTGTCAGGACAGCTTAGGGTTCAGAGGGATTTTTTTTAAAGATTTTACTTATTTATTTGACAGAGAGAGACAACACAAGTAGGGGGATCTGGAGAGGGAGAGGGAGAGGGAGAAGCAGGCTCCCCTCCCTGAGCGGGGAGCCTGATGTGGGGCTTGATTCCAGGACATTGGGATCACGACCTGAGCCGAAGGCAGATACTTAACCAACTGAACCACCTAGTTACCCCCAGGGGGACTTTCTGGTAGACTTTAGAATGGCCCATGTTTGCTCCCCTGCTCCCCATTCCGCATATCTTTTTGAAAAACCAGCCAAAGTATGTTGCCTTGGTAGATTCTGTTCCTCACAGTAGGTTTCCCAGTTCCAAGCCAAGGTTTGAGAGTGGCGTTCGTGAGCCCAGTCTCCAAGAAATCGGTATGTACTGAAGCCATGTCATGCAGGAAGACCCTGGGTTGGACATGAGAGCATGTTGCCTTGGCAAGTCAGCTGTCATCTAGTTGGTTATTGATGATTTTGGAGACAATCACATGGAGAGTTTGAATGTGATGAGGGGAGACACTAGGCCAAGTATTTTTTATATTTTCTATTTTGTGTTTGGATAATTAGTATAAGCCTATATTTTGCATGAGTGTCACCAGGTTAATATTTAAATCGACTTGTATTTACAATAACACCACACAAACTCGGCCCTGTACATAGTACGTTTTATACAGTGAATTGGAGCTCATCAGAAAGTGCGTGTTGCACAGATATGTTTACCATAAGAGCCTTGGGTGAATTTACTGAAAGGAAAATAGCATGGATTCAAGAACAGTGATAAAGGAGAGTCCTAGAGCTTCTAAGAATGATCTAGATTGGCATTGAGCTAAATGGTAGATAAAAATCTGCACCTGATCCTACCCGAAGAGTAGTTCAAAGAGAATGAGGTAGTATTGATTGCACAAGCTGTCCAAGGAAGCTTAAAATATTACCTTGCGTCCCTCTCAGATTTCCTTTTAATGGTAACCCAAGGCCTTTAGAACTCTCCTATTGAGAGTATTTTCAGAAATGTAGAAAGTTTATAGGTACACAGAATAAGGACCCTTTGCTTTCATGTGAGTTTGCAATTGGCTCACCTCTTGCTTCTCTTCACTGAACTCAAGGACCTTCAAGTTCACCATGATCCAAACCTTGTTAGTTGGGGAATCACAGGAACACGAGTATCTGTCTCATGATTCGAAACAGATCCTAGCTCTTCCTAGTGAAATTGTGTCTTCTGCATTCCATCTCCTCACATCTGGAAGGATCTTGGTGCAGCCAAAATTTCCACCCCATGAAATAACCATCTCCCATGATGTAGTGTAAAGCAACAAGCCATTTCCATGGCAAATTCTGTGAGGGGGAAAGCGTGGGAAGGTTGGCACCCAAATATAGACTGAACGGTTGAAGCCATGAGGGAGCGCAGGGAAATCTGTGAGCAGCCAAGGACAAAGATGTGTGGATAGATTGATGGGAGGGGGGGCTTTTTCTAATTTTCATGCCTCAGGCTTGAGTTTGATAAATGGGCTCCTCAAATCATTCTGGAGTCTCCCCAGCCCTCTCAGAGTGTGCGCATCACGGCTGACTGCTTATTCGCTAGGTACAGACTTTACCCATTTTGTAGGCTTTGAGGAAAGAAAAAGAACCCAAGTGAATCCTCTGCTTCTAGTGGCCAACTCATGGTGTCTGCATGAGAATGCCTAGGGCACTGCTCATCTGTGTGTCCCAGGCTAAGCGGAGGTACTAGCGAAGCACTGAGGCAGAGCTCAGGGGACAAGAGCTGTTGTTTCAGCGAGAGGAGTGAATGGTGATGGAGGTTAAGAGATGAAAGGGCAGAGAACTCACTATTGAAAATGGAATTTTACTAAAGAGTTACGGCTATTCTTGGGTGGCGGGGCACAGCCGCCTCCTTAAGAATCATTATGGAAAGTTTGTGTTTTTGTGCTAATTATTCCTATCGGGAGAGAAACATTTGTTAACATTTTGCAGTTATACCAGAAAGGAATCAAAACATGCAATTATTGGCAAACAAGACAGAAAGCAAAGATTCTTTGGTTTTGTTGTTGGCTGTTTTTCTCTGCTGTATTTTGTTTTAAGTATGGGTTCATTTTGAGTATGTGTTTATGGACTTGCACCATTCCAGTAACTACCAGGTTAAGAATATCATAAAATAATAGGGAAGCCATCCATTGTTTGTGTCCATGTGAGACGAATGTCTAATGATGTGAGAAAGCATTTTACTCGGAAAATTTGCAATGAAATCGTGAAAAATATTTTTCACTGTTTTGGATCCTGTGAACGTTCCCCTGGGACACGGAGACATTAAACTTGGGTTAACACCATTTCTGGCAAACCTGGTGATTAAAGACTATTCATTTCTATTTTACGACATTAAATCTCTAAGCCCCTAGGAATCGCTAAGGCAGATTAAATAATGTGAAAGCAGCCAGCTGAAGGAGGCACAATGGAGCACAAGGCTTATTGATTATAAAGTGAAATGAATCTCATTCAGAGGCAGAAAGATTGCGGAAGGAAAGTTATGTCTATGAAGACACCTTTTTAATAACATGTCATGATTGAAGAGAGAACTTTAAATCAGGTAAATAAGAAAAACATAATTAAAATGAATTAATCATGCATCAACATCTTGTTGGAAATCTCTCTTGTTTATGGGATTTAATAAAAATTATATTAATAGTCTTACTCTTCCTAATTTGATGTACTTGTATCACTTCAGGAACTTTTGTGTTTTTTTATAAAACCAGTGTGTGAGCGCCAAAGGAGTAGAGTGGTGTGATAGGAAATAAATTCTGAGATCATCTGGAATTTTTTGCCCCTTCTTTCCCCTTCCCTTCCTCCTCATACATATGGTCGGTCTGTCTCGGTTGTGGTCTTCATTGGGCTGAAAGCCAGTGTCCGCGTCCAACCATGGTGTCACGATCTACTGATCACCTCAGTTGTCACTGTGACGATTCTTTCATTGCTAGCTTTACATCACTTCTGGAGTATCGGGCCCCCTTGCCCTCTATCAGATAGTGGTTTAGTTCAACAATGAAATCAGTATACAGCCATGCAGTGAACCAGCTACTGTCATAGGGACATAGTGTTTGAGTGAAGGAAGCCAGATCAAAATTTGTACTCCGCGCGATTCCATGAAGACGATGAGTAAAAACAGGTTCAGCTATTGTGTAGTGATAGAAGTCACACAGGGGTTAGCGCTGGGTGCCAGGTGGCTAACGACTAGGTTTGGATGGGACACGGACGTCTGGGTGCTGGACTGTATCTTGGCATGGGTGTTGGCTGTGTGGGTACATACATGTGGACAGACTCAGCTGTACACTTAAGATTTATCTATTGTGAGGCGCCTGGGTGGCTCAGTTGTCAGGTGTCTGCCTTCGGCTCAAGTCATGATTCCAGGGTCCTGGGATCAAGCCCCGCATTGGGCTCCCGGCTCAGCAGGGACCCTGCTTCTCCCTCTCCCACTCCCCCTGCTTGTGCTCCCTCTCTCACTGTGTCTCTCTCTGTCAAGTAAATGAATAAAATCTTAAAAAAAAAAAAGATTTATGTATTGAATATGTTAGACTTCAGTGACAAAATGTATAAAACTCATCACACATTTGATCCTGAGATGCATTCTTGTGAATGTACAGAAGACTTTACTTTTTAAGGAAGAGAAGTTCTGAATTGTGACTAGAGTATTATTTTATATAATTAGTAATGTTAGCAGAGACTCATCAAACTTCCCATATGTTTCCTCATCTCCCATTTCCCATTCCCATTTTATATATCGCCTCCAGGAATGTTCACTGTTGGCTGTCAGGTAGCTCCCAAGCAGGACCGTGCCAAGTTTTAAACCCAGATTTAATTCTCTCTAGGTCTACTGGAAGAGATACTGAAATTGTGACTGTGGTAGAAAGCAATCTGAAAATGGCCTCATAAATTATTAGCTTTGATTGTTGTCATTTCTAGTGTTTCTAGAATATTCCCCCATGTAGCCAACTTAAGTACCAGGCTCTGATATTAACCCTTAGTTTTGTGAAGGAGGAATACCGTGTTGCAGGAATCAAAGGTAGCTTACCAAAACCCGGGGCCACTGCTGTTTAAGTTTGTTTTGGTCCAAGGATTCAATCTGTCATTCACATGCAAGGGAGAGTATAAATTGTGTACGTTTAAAAATTAACAAGAGAGGAAAACTCAGTGAAATAGAAATAAAATTGTTTGTAAATAATGAAGAGGTGAAGTTGTTTTCTTTACTTGAGTCATGACCACTTTTTACCTTCATGGAGTTTTCTCGAAAGCTCCAGTTTATACCACATCTTTGAGGGATGATTACTTTGTCAATTCTTTCCCTCTAATGAAAGTGCAGGTTTTTGCCCAGTGTTTAATCTGCATTACTTGTGCTGTCCAGGATGTTTGGTATTCCTAGATAACACCACAAAGAAGCACAGCTTCACTTTCAGATTCCCTTTGTCTTTACCCCTAAAATGTCAGAATCGGTCAATGGGACTGGGTGCCTAGTGATCACATTTGGGACTCTCTGACTTCAGAAGTCGCTGGAAATAGGTGTTCCCATGAGTTCAGTAGGGTTTTTTTTTTTTCCAGCTATATTGCTCAGTGATGATGAAGGGAAGTCTCAAATGAATTACTTATGATGTTTCTCACAAGTTATGTGGACTTCCGGGAATTTCTTGGGTCTTTCTTTCTTTCGGAAAGGAAATCGCCTAATGTTTGCTTTCCTCTGATAGATATCTGATATCACCCTAAGGGCTCAAGAGGTCCTTTAAATTGTAATCAAGAGCATGTTGGTGGAAATCGAATGTAAATTCATTCTCCCTTTTGTCTCAGCAAGTTCGGTGTGTTTCAGAATCTCTGAGATTTCTGGAATGGCTTGGCAAAAGGTAGTGGTCCTTGACAGGGTCGGCCTTGTGGAGCACAAGGCCTGTAAGAGACGCTCCTTCGAATTCCCTTACCTTAGAGAGTGAGACCATCTGAAACTCGGAGTTGTAAACATCTCATAGACTGCTTCTTTAGAGAAATGTTTTGAATTCTTTTAATAAGCAAAATTCCTTATAGACCATGATAATCTTTACTGTGCAGTCACTGGCTATCCCCCCTCCCCACCCCCCGCCCTTATTTACATGATTCAAATGGGAAAGGGGAGAGCAGAATAACACAAATCAGACTATTGACATTTCGAGTCTTTAGTTTGTCAAGAAGGAGACAGAGAGCTTCTCCAGGGGTGACAGTTTGAACAGAAGTTATTGCTACCTGCAGACATGTATGAATAATGAATCCCCAGCATGGTGTGCTGCCCTTGGAGAACTCAGCCGTGCTTCTGTGATGGCTGGAAGCAAATTAGGCAAGCTGCATTTCTGGTTATCCTCTCGATTTGCTCCTGCTCCCTGGGTCTCCCGTCTCAGTGCTGGGGGCTCATCTCATCATGGCGTCCAAGAGCCAGAGTAGCTGGTAGAAATCAGCCCTTTTCTGGCCCTCATTTTGGAAATGAGGAAGTGACAGTACAGTGAAGGAATGGAACTTACCAGAGGCCAGAGAGTTGACTCTGAAGCTAGGTTCTCAGATTCCTGCCCCAGGGTTCTGTCCTCCCTGGAGCAACCTTACCACAGGGTAAAAAGCTGTTGCTTGAGGCTCCTGAAGGACACGTGGAGAGCATCTGGGTGGAGTAGGACCAGAGGGCCCCACCCGGGATAGGACTGCACGTTGAGGCTGGGCGCTTCCTGAGTACTTGCTGTTTCTACCTCTGGATCAGCCCAACAGAAATGCAGGCCTCTGCTAAGTAGGGCCTTACAGGGGTCTTAGCCCACCTTGTCCAACACAACTTCCTGCAATGGTAAGAATCTATGATCATGGCCATATGTGGCCACTCCGTGCTTGAAATCAAGAGTTTAGAACTACGTTTTCTATTTAATTTAATTTTAATTAATCTAAAAATAATGAGCCACATGTGCCTACGAGCTGGAGTCTTAGACACAAACTCTTTCTTCCTTTGTCTACAATTTTCCAAATGAGATCAAAGTGACTCCATTACTTTCCTTTTCCTCCCCATATCCTGGAGATAAAAGCACGTCTTCTATTTTATTTTATATTATTTATCTTATTTTATTTTTAAAGATTTTATTTGTTTATCAGAGAGGGAGAGAGAATCACAAGCAGACTCTCCACTGAGCACAGAGCCCCATGCGAGGCTTGATCTGATGACCCCGAGATCATGACCTGAGCTGAAATCAAGAGTTGGACTCCTAACCAACTGAGCCACTTGGGCGCCCTACAAAGCATGCCATTTCTTTAAAAATATGTCTGGATTCATTAAAACATCATTTTCTATCTATCCATTTTTGAAGGTAAGAAATTGAAAGGTTGATAGAGAAGATGTGAACTATTTACATCAGTGGTCTGGCTGACAGGGAATGCAAATCCAGTTTTTAAGTTTTGGCACTTTCTTTTCTGTGTCTTATATGTCTATGATTCTTGCCTTGATATCCCTAGTTCTTAAGAATTAAAGGCTGACTTGTAAAGTTGCCAGATTTATATAATAAATAATAATTAAAGTGTATATATTATATAAATAATAATGGGCGATGGTTTGCATGTTTATCTGAGATTCAGTTCTAATTGAATATTTTGTATTTTCCTGGTAAACTTATTATTGGGCATTCTTAAAGCATTTCTTCTGTGTTTTTATTTCTTTTTAAAAATTTTTTATTTTTTTTTTAATTTCTTTTCAGTGTTCCAGAATTCATTGTTTATGCACCATACCCAGTGCTCCATGCAATATGTGCCCTCTTCAATACCCACCACCAGGCTCTCCCAAACCCCCACCCCCCTCCCCTCCAAAACCCTCAGTCCATTTCTCAGAGTCCACAGTTTCTCATAGTTTGTCTCCCCCTCCGATTTCCCCCAACTCCCTTCTCCTCTTTATCTCCCCATGTCCTCTGTGTTATTCCTTATGCTCCACAAGTAAGTGAAACCATATGATAATTGACTTTCTCTGCTTGACTTATTTCACTCAGCATAATCTCCTCCAGTCCTGTCCATGTTGATGCAGAAGTTGGGTGTTCATCCTTTCTGATGGAGTCATAATACTCCATAGTGTATACGGACCACATCGTCCTTATCCATTTGTCCGTTGAAGGGCATCTTGGTTCTTTCCACAGTTTGGCTATTGTGGCCATTGCTGCTATGAACACTGGGGTGCATATGGCCCTTCTTTTCACTACATCTGTGTCTTTGGGGTAAATACCCAATAGTGCAATTGCAGGGTCATAGGGAGGCTCTATTTTTAATTTCTTAAGGAATCTCCACACTGTTTTCTAAGGTGGCTGCACCAACTTACATATGTTTTTATTTCTTTCTGTTTCTTCAAGGAGAAAGGAAAAAATTAGAAAAAATTCTTACATAAATTTCCATTATCTTTATTTTCCTTCATTCATAGTTCCTTAATAGTGGGGCTTCTGGGTGGCTCAGTACATTAAGCTTCTGTCTTTTGGTTTCTGCTCAGGTCCTGATCTCTTGGACCCTCAGATGGAGCCCTGCCTCAGGCTCCTGTGCTGAACGGGGAGTCTGCTAGAAGATTCTTTCTCTCTGCCCCTCCCTCTACTCCTTGGCTAAGCCTCTCTCTCTCTTTCTCTCTCTCTCATAAATGAATGAATCTTTAAAAATAAATTAAAAAATGAATAATTCCCTAATAGGATTTCCTTATATACAGAGGTGATTTTTTAAAAAGACACATGATTAATCTAAATTAAGATTGGCTTGGCCTATCATACCCTCTTGTCTATAAGAGAATTAAGTAGGTATTGAACTGAAGTGTGAATTCTAAAGAGTCATTGTATTTCATTAATGTCCATTCTAAATCGTTTATATATTTACAGGCTTCCTTTTGAAAAAAGCCAAACTACTGATCACTTCTTTTTTAAAGCAAGAGCATTTTTTGTTTTGTTGATATTTTTTGAACCAATATACTGAGCTTTTCATGAAAATTACTGAAGATTGCATTGCTTTTGAGTAATGTCTGTCTCCAAGAAGGTTGAGAATTTGCACGTAATTTTTCTCAAGTAATGCAGTTGACAAGATAGCATTTTCACCCCTGAGGGAGTAGAAGGTAATGAAATATTTTAGTACAGCTCTACCAGACACATTTTGAAACATCAGAGCTTTTAAAGAAAATCTTAGCTGCTTGACAACTTATGAAAAATAGGCATCTGTGTCCATTGTGTAAACTTCATGTGAAATAACGTTTTGTGTGTGATAATAAGAACAGGCGATATTGTTGACAACCATATGGAAATGTCATGACTTATTCATTTTGCTGCCATTGAGTGATGGTTGTCAAGACTAAAGGAAAAACCATTGAAGGAAGACAGAATCATGGTGGACTCCTAGAACTTAATGCTGAGAAAGAACCACATGTCTCTGTGTGGAAGCTGAGAGATGGTGGAATGAGGGAATTTTAAAATAAGTATCTAGGATGGTGAAATAGAATCGTGGCTCCTTTTCAAGGCCAGCTGACAAATGGAATTTGTTTTTACCTTTACCCTGTTACCAGTTTCTTCCTTCTTTCTTCCTTCTTGCAACTTGTCATTTCTCATTTAGGTATTGCTTTATTTGCATTTTCCTTCCTTCCTTCCTTCTTTTCTTTTCCTTCCTTCCTTTCTTTCTTTCCTAAGATTAATTTATTATCATTATATATTTATTATTTTTAGAGAGCTAGAGAATAAGCAAACACATTGTTGGGGCAGTGGCTTAGGGAAAGGATCCCAAGCGGAGTCCCAGATGAGTGTGGAGCTCCTTGCAAGACTCCCAACTCTGGACCCTTGAGATCATGACCGGAGCCAAAAATGCTTAACCAACTGAACCACCCAGGCACCCCTGTAGTTATATTTTATTTTATTTTAAGATCTTATTATTTGACAGAGAGAGAGACAGTAAGAGGGGGAACACAGCAGGGGGAGCAGGAGAGGGAGAAGGAGGCTTCCCACTGAGCAGGGAGCCCGATGCGGGGCTCAATTCCAGGACCCTGGGATCATGACCTGAGCCGAAGGCAGATGCTTAACAACTGAGCCACACAGGCACCCCTGTAGTTATATTTTAAAACAAAATAAAAATTATCCTTTGCGTAAATGGTTTCAAATGGTATCACTTGTTCCTGGGCCACCAAGTGAAAAATTCTCCTGTGGGCAAATAATGGGAGTCAGTAGTTATGTTCTTTCTCCCTTCCTTTCTTCCTCCCTCCCTTCTTGACTCCCTCCTTTTCTTCCTTCCTTCCTTTCTCCCTCCCTGCCTCCCTGTCTCCTTCCTTCCTTCCTTCCTTCCTTCCTTCCTTCCTCCCCTCCTTTCTTCCTCCCCTCCCTCCTGTTCTAGTTTCGGCGGCCTTCCTTTGCTTTGCTGGGAAAATGTCATTTGTTGGGTTGCTAATGCATAACATGGAACCGCCATGCAAACTTGTAGTAGATTCTTTTTTTAATCCCCATGTTTGGATTTACTTGTGATCTGACTCAAAATGCTCATCTGTGGAATATGCACATTGCAGAATACTTTGTTATGAAGATTTCGGTGGGATGTTGCACTCAGGAGTTGCATCATTTTTGCACACCATGTGGTGCAGGTGAATGAGATTTTCATGTATGTTCTGTGCTTCCAGCATATTCTTGGTGGGCAATTCCTGGGTTCAGAGAAGCCTGGGTCCAGCTTGTCTCATTTGAAGCATTAAATTCCCTAGTTATTTGGTTGTGTTGACAAGTTTAACTAACAGACATCTGTTGGTGTAGGTGTTGGGCACTGACCAATAGCAATTACAGCCCTGTACCTTTCCTGTGAGGCACCAGGCAGACTTAGTTAAGCTCTGTTGACAGGCACACTGGTTGATTAATTAGTTCCTTGTGGCTTCCCTGGAAAGCTGGGTGGTCGTGGAATGGAAATTAATTAGGCCTACAAGCAAACCTTTTCTCAGGGCCAGTTTGACATGGAGAATCAAAAGGAGCTCCTTTGAGGATATAAAAGCCATCAAATTGACCCCTCTCTTATTTGGGTTTCTTCCCACAAAGATTATGATATGCACTATATTTTAATTTACAAACTAACAAGTTTTCACAAAAGTAACTTGAAAATTTGTTTCCAGTTCCACCTCTAATTAAGGATGAATATATTACATCTTTAAAATTTTTATAATGATGTTATTAATAGGTGGTTCATTCACATTACCTGGAAAATATCAAAGTTATATCTATTTGTGGCTCCTTGATGTATTTTCCCTTGAAACCTCATTTGGGGCCCTGGAGCCCTTTCTTTAACTCGGTTGTCATTTTGAGTGTATATTTTACTGAGTGTCTACATACAGTTTAATAGTGCTTTCAACTTGGCTGAGTGATTACTGTTTTTGAAAGAACGTGTAACCTTACAGATTAGAGAAAGGTGAAGGATTTCAGAGCTCCCTGAAGGTAAACAATTTTTCAGTTTTAGTTTATACCACCTTCTTTTTTTTTTTTTTTTTTGCTATTTTCATCTATTAGAACATTCAGTTTTAGTCTCATAGTATGATATCCTTTAAAAAAAAGATTTTATTTGTTTATTCCATAGAGAGTAAGAGGGAGATGAGTTAGAGAGCACAAGCAGGGGAGAGGAGCAAAAGGAGAGGGAGAAACAGGCTCCCCGTGGAGCAGGGAGCTGGATTCTGGACTCGATCCCAGGACCATGAGATCAGGACCTGAGCAGAAAGCAGATGCTTAACCGACTGAGCCCCTCAGGCGCCCCCATAGTATGATGTCCTACTATGTAAGCAGCATAAGGGAATAAGGGAATGCAAGCTTTTTGGATGGGCTCATGGGATATGATTTAGGATAATCTGGGTGGCTGTGATGCTCATTATCCAGTCCTAAGACCGTGGAAATCTCGGTCTCAACAAATACAACAAAGCCCAGTCAGTGTCAGGGCCTGTTGGGGGTAAATCTTCTCCTGGATTCGGTCATTCAATCACCAGAGCTGGGGGCAGCTTTGCTCTCTTCCAAACCTGGTGTTTCTGGGGTTGCCTTGGACCTTGATCGTCAGCAGACAGATGTGGAAAGAGAAAGCATGGACACTTGCCCATTTTAATGGGCAGGTATGGAAGGGACTGACCTGATTGTACCCACATTCCATTGCCCAGTGCATGGTCCCAGCTCTTCCTTAGAAATAAGGGAGACCGGAAAACATTGTCCTTGGGGGGCCAGCTGGATTGATCTCAGCAATGTCCGTGGTGTGGAAGGGCCCTGGAGAATGGGTAGACAGCTAGCCATCTTTCACGTAAATCGTTTATGAAAAACCCTATTTATGATAGTAAAAACTGGCATGTGATTTTCCCTGGTCTGGTTGATAATTTCCTAATGCTTGGTGTTTTATGGTTTAGCCATATCATCTCTACTCTCCACATGTCTTCTTCTTTTTTTAAAAGATTTTATTTATTTATTTGACAGCGAGAGAGATCACAAGTAGGCAGAGAAGCAGGCCAAGAGAGGGGGGGAGCAGGCTCCCTGCTGAGCAGAGAGCCCGACGCGGGGCTCCATCCCAGGACCCTGAGATCATGACCTGAGCCAAAGGCAGAGGCTTAACCCACTGAGCCACCCAGGCGCCCCTCCACATGTCTTCTTAGGAACTGCTGTTAGGTTGTAGTGGAATGCAGACATGCGTGGCTAGTGGACTCAGGAACCCTATGAAATAGAAATACTTACTATTATCCTTCAGGAGAATTGGTGCCCGTTGAAGAAGTCACAACAACAGAAATGCAGAGAGAGAAGGAGTGAGGAGAACATTAAGCTACAAGTCCGATTGTCCGAGTGTTTGTCATTGGTACGCTTCTCGCCTCGCATCTGTCCTGGTTTGGAGATTTTTTTTAAGAAAACTTTACTCACCCTGAAACCGTAATTACAATTTTATGTCTTGCGTATGTATGTGTGTTTGCAAGTGCCTCTCTTCATGTTACTGTGTAAGGAGTTTCTGTGCTTCCACTCCTAAAATCAACTTGTAAGAGGGTTTTTTATACCCACCTCCTTACCAACATTGTGTTTTGCATCTTTATTAGTTTGAAAAGAAAATCATCTCATTGTGATCCATTTCTCTTTTGCTAGCGGTGGAATCATTTGGTGATTTTCTTGTTTTGTTGCTGTTTAGATTTTACTTATTTATTTGAGAGAGAGAGAGCATGCAAGCATGGGCAGGGGGAAGGGGCAGAGGGAGCCTGACGCCGGACTAGATCCCAGGACCCAGAGATCATGTCCTGAACTGAAAGTGCTCTCTTAACCTACTGAGCCATCCAGGCACCCCTGTTTTTTTGCTTCCTAAGTCATTTTCAATGTGTCTTATGAATATGCTCATAAATTACACAAGAGTTATTTCCCAGGAGGTGAGGAGCCCAGCCCAGTGCTGGCTGTGTTGAGTTCTGGGGCCCACATGCATGAAATGTGTCAAGCAGGACGGCCCTAGGGTGCATTCCCATGACCCGTCCCCCCCACCAACACCTTGATTTTCAGAGAAAAAGATGGTCTCTTGGTCTCTCAATCTTCACACAACCAAACTCACTGTCCTCAAGATAGAGCAGAATCTGAGTGAGTGTTTTAGGAACCCAGACTCGTGTAACATCTCTCTAATCTGGGTCAGCAGGAGTGAAGGATTTCCAGTGTTTTTCAGAATTTTTTTTTATCCCAAAACCTCCACAAATTTATAAACAAAATTACATCTCTCGGAAGTAGCATTCTGTGTGTGGCATTCATTTTGGGAAACACACACTGTGTGATGACAATGGACAGGAGTATTCAGGTGGTGTTTAAGCAGTGTAAGTGGCAGAGGAAAATTACACGTGGAGATTAAGTGAGCAGGTTGAATTGATTTCAAATGATAAGAGAAGAATAGATTCCAGTGTTTCAAGCCATACAGTTTTAGAAAATGGGTCAAGAAGTCCTGGTTTTTGTTGAAACCAAAGATATGAAATAGAACGTATCTCAGTAAGGAAGGTGATAGTTTTGGTTTCTTATATACCTATGTTTTCCGGTCATGTTTGTTAGGCTGTGACTTTGGTGGTCGTAGGAAAGCTCCTCCCCTTGACTTCCAGAGGAAAGGGTGACGCCTGTGCCTGGCTCTAGGGGTTAGCAACAGTGATCCTGATCAGCTTCTCTATAAGGTGTGGTTCTAAGTCCTTGGCTGGGAGAATCCCATGTTATAGTAATAACTTCTGTTATTTTTTTTTGTTGTTGTTCTTCCTGGCTGGACAATATTATTCCTCCAGACTGGGACATCTTCTGTTTGGAGGATGTGGTGACCATGACAATTACAGGGCTACAAGGTCATGTTAGTCGGTCCTAAATTATGGTTTCCATTTTATTTAACAATTTTATTCATTTATTGAGAGAGAGAAAGAGAGCGGGGGAGGGGCAGAGGAAGAGATGGAGAGCGAATCTCAAGCAGAGTCTGTGCTGAGCAGAGAGCCTGAAAGTGGGGCTGGATCCCAGGACCCCAAGATCATGGCCTGAGCTGAAATCCAGAGGCAGATGCCTAACTGCCTGAGCCACCCAGGTGCCCCTGATTTCCATTGTTTTTAAAGTGAGAGGAGGTCCAACATGCTCATTCACTTTATAAGGAATTACCAAGGAGGAAGGAACAATATAACAAAATAAGGGGAAACAAAACTCATCCCCACAAATGAGTTTGGCTTATTTGCAGTAACTCTTTTGCAAGGAAATCTGCAGCTATCTCTTTGGCTGTAATTATTTTACATGTGACAACAGTGATACTGGTTTTATTTTTAAATTTAAAAAAAATTTTTTTTTTATTTAAGCTTTTTTTATTTAAACATATAATGTAACCCCACCACCCTCTCCCAACCCCTC